>CAUYQV010057343.1:0-64736 GCA_963574575.1 Galagoides demidoff | reverse complement strand
GAGCATACAGTCAGGGACACCTCCGTCCAGAATGTTATTGAGGAGTTACAGGAGGAAAATCGTCTGTTGAAACAGAAGGTGCTTCACGTGAGTTGCTCCCACCACTTTGTATTTTCTTTTTCTTTTTTTTTTTTTTTTTTTGAGACAGAGTCTGACTTTATCATCCTCCGTAGAGTGCTATGGCGTCTCAGCTCACAGCAACCTCCAACTCTTGGGGTCAAGTGATTCTCTTGCCTCAGCCTCCTAAGTAGCTGGGACTACAGATGCCCCCCATAACACCTGGCTATTTTTTGGGTTTTTTTTTGTTTGCTGCATTTGTATTGTTTGGGGGGGCCCCGGTGGTTTACTCCCCACCACCCTCTGTTTTTTGGGGCCTGCCCCTTCTTTCCATGCCCCCGGGTGGCAACCCCATTTTTTTTTTTTTTTTTTTTGAGACAGATTCTCACCATGTCGCCCTCGGTACAGTGCTATGGGATCACAGCTCACAGCAATCTCCAGCTCTTGGGCTTAAGCGATTCTCTTGCCTCAGCCTCCCAAATCAAGGCTTTTTGCCCAAGGATTGTCCCCATCCATGAGGTGCTTCTTAAGGCCTTTGCTCTGTGGAAGCTTGGCAATGGTTTGTCCAACCTGCTCCATGCTAGTGGCATGATGGGGTTGTCCAAGTATTTACTGTTTCAGGAAATTAGTTTATGTGCATGCTGAAGGAAACATCACCAGATACTAGAGTTCTGGGTCCCAGGGAGCATGTGTGTGTCTAATAAGGTGGTATGGAGATGGTCAGTGATCTTTGGGTTTGGTCCTCACCAACCCAGAGTGCTTGGCCCACGGTCATCATAACATAGGGTCACTGTGCAGCCTTTTCTCTGTGGGGTGAGAGGTGCATCTTTCCCTGTATCATGTGCCATTTCTAATGGGTATGCACCCAACCATCTTGGGAAGTGATATGAGATAATGTGTCCAGGGTGCTTGGCCCTCCAGCTACTCCCAGAACTGCAGTATTGGGTCGGGAACATCTTGCACCTGTGCCTTTACATATAGATAGAGTCTCCCTGGCTGTGTAGCAGCCCCTGGACCCTTGGGAGATGCCAGCTGTCTCTCCTGAAATTCCACTGAAAGGTGGACAGCAGCTTTGTAAAGTGTGGGGACGAAGGCTAGACACTACCTTTGCATTGGGGAATATTTGGATCTAGGTGGTAAATGGTTTGGACCTTGGTGAGTTGAGAATCAGCGCCCTGGACTTTGTTGGCTTACGTTCTCTCAATAAAACATCCCCAGCAGCCTTTATGAGCTTCCAGCCCTGTGTTGGGAAAGGTTCCACTGGGAGGCCCAGGCTGGTTGCCACTAGAACCAGCCAGTGAAGCAGCCAGGGTTTGTCTCCCTTCTTGGCCACAGCAGGCTGAGTGTGTGTGGCTGCCACCCTGTGTATCTCATGTGTGCCTGTCCCTTGGCAGAGGGAGGGTGATTGTGATACGAGGTGGCGGCTAGGGCTGGGGGAGCAACGGGTGAATAGCTTGAAGGTCTGGGCTGGGCAGTCAGCTACGCTGATTGCACAGTGGGCTTTTGGTGCCTGTCCCAGGCCAGGGCAAGTGTGGAACACTGATTCTTTGCTCAGGAGTCTGGGGCACCAGCCATCCCTCATGTCAGGGAATCATAATGAAGTTGCCTGTATCTGTATCCACCATGTTTCCTGAACCAAACTTGATTTTTTTTTTTAACAACTTTATTGACATACAATTCACATGTCATAACATTCATGCTTTTAAAATGTACACTTCAGTCTGGGCAAGGTGGCTCACACCTGTAATTCTAGCACTTTGGGAGGCCAAGGAGGGAGGATCAATTGAGCTGAGTTCAGAAGACTACCCTAAGAGGAAGAAGAGATCCTGTCTCTACTAAAAATAGAAAAACTAGCTGGGCATTATGGCGAGCACCTGTGGTCCCTCAGGAGGCTGAGGCAGGAGTATCCCTTGAGCCCAGGGAATTGAGGTTGCTGTGAATTAGACTGATGCCCTGGCACTCTATCCTGGGGAATAAAGTGAGACTGTGTCTCAAAAAAAAGTACACTTTGGTGATTTAGTATTAATATAATGATACATTGACAGAGTTGTGCAACCATCACCTCTGTCTACTTCCAGAACATTCTCTTCACTCACAAATCCTCAAGGGTTTGTCCATGTCACAGCCTGTGTTAGAGCCTCTTTCCTTTTCATGGCTGAGTAATATTCCAGTGTTTGGTTGGCCAGGTTGTATCAGTCCACTCACTTGTTGATGGGCACCTGGACTCTTTCAAACTTTGGATGAGGGTGAATCATGCTGTTGTTATGTGTGTGCAGGTATTTGTGTTGAACTGTACTTTTTCAGCCACCTTTCTCTTGCTTCGACTTTTTTGGATTCCTTGGCGAGCACTTGCCTTATTTCAGAAGCATCAGAGAGAGGGGGGCATAGGGTCCTTACTGGTGTTTCCTGGCAAGCCAGGCCCATCCCTGGCTACCCCAGAGCCCTCTCTGCTGGTGGTTCCTTCCTGAGTAAAGGGTCATGGGGGTGATTGTTCCAGGATTCCTCGTGCCGCTGGATCCCACCTTCCTGAGTGTTATGTTAATTTTTTTTTTTTTTTGAAACAGAGTTGCTCTCAGAGTGCTGTGGCATCATAGCTCACAGCAACCTTAAACTCCTGGACTCAAGAGATCCTCTTGCCTCAGCCTTCTGAGTAGCTGGGACTATAGGCACCTGCCATAGTGCCTGGCTAATTTTTATTTATTTTTGCAGTTTTGGCCAGGGCCCGGCTTGAACCCACAAACCCTGGTATATGGGGCAGGCGCCGCCCCTATTTATTTATTTTTTGTTCTTGTTGCAGTTGTCATTGTTGATTTTAGCTGGCCCAGGCTGGATCCAAACTGGCCAGCCTTGGTGTATGTGGCCGGCACCCTACCCACTGAGCTACGGGTGCTACTGTCTGGCTGTTTTTAGAGACAGGTCTGGCTCTAGCTCTGGCTGGTTTTGAATTCCTGAGCCCAGGCAATCCACACTCCTTGGCCTCCCAGAGTGCTAAGATTACAGGTGTGGGCCACCACACCTGGCCTTTTATTTATTTATTTATTTATTGTTTTTGAGACAGTCTCACTCTGTTGCCCTGGGTAGAGTGCCATGGGATCAAAGCTCATAACAATCTGAAACTCTTGGGCTCAGGTGATCCCCTGACCTCAGCCTCCTGAGTAGCTGGGACTATAGGTGGCCACCATAACACCCAGCTAATTTTTCTATTTTTAGTAGACAAGGGTCTGACTCTAGCTCAGGCTGGTCTAGAACTCCTGAGTTTGGGCGATCCACCCCTCTCAGCCTCCCAGAGTGCTAGGATTATGGGCATGAGCCACTGGGCCCAGCTGAGTTTTGTTTTTTCTTTCTCTCTTTTGTTTGAGACAGAATCTCACTTTATTGCCCTTGGTAGAGTGCTATGGCATCATAGCTCACAGCAACCTCATCCTCATGGGCTTAAATGACTATTTTGCCTCAGGCTCCCAAGTAACTGGGACTATAGGTGTCTGCCACACGCCTGGCTATTTTTAGAGATGGGGTCTCACTCTTGCTCAGGCTGGTCTTGAACCCATGAGTTCAGGTAATCCAACTGCCTCAACCTTCCAGAGTGCTAGGATTATAGGTGTGAGCCACTGTGCCCGGCTCAAGTATTTTGTTTCTAAGCAACTGCAGTGACTGCTTTCCGTTCCTCTGTAAGCTTGAATGGCTTTTATAACTTGCCTTCCTATTTTCTCTCTGGTTAATCAACAAGTCAACTCAACCCATGTGGCTGACATCGTCCCCCTCCCCCATGGCAGGCCCCTGAGAAGAGCACCCAGTAGTGCCCCTACTGTGGTCCCCATGTGCTGGTGGACCTGAAAGGTACTGCTTCCTCATTGCTCAGAAGCACTTCCTGTGTCCTTGCTGCGGACCTAGGTTTTCCTTCTTTAAATATTGGTTTTCTGGGGCAGTGCCTGTGGCTCAGTGAGTAGGACGCCGGCCCCATATACTGAGGGTGGCGGGTTCGAACCCAGCCCTGGCCAAATTACAACAAAAAAATAGCCAGGTGTTGTGGCAGGCACTGGTAGTCCCAGCTACTTGGGAGGCTGAGGCAAGAGAATTGCTTAAGCCCAGGAGTTGGAGGTTGCTGTGAGCTGTGACACTACAGCACTCTATGGAGGACGACAAAGTGAGACTCTGCCTCTTAAAAATAAATAAATAAATAAGTATTGGTTTTCTTATTTTTTTCTGGCTAAAGATGTAATATATGTAACATTGAAAATACAGAGAAGGGGATGGCACCTGTGGCTCAAAGGAGTAGGACATTCACCCCGTATACCGGAGGTGGTGGGTTCAAGCCTGGCCTGGGGCAAAAACTGTATTAAAAAAAAGAAGAAGAAAGGAAAAAGAAAATACAGAGAAGATTATTATTATTATTATTTTTTTTTTTTTGAGACGGAGCCTCAAGCTATCCCCCTGGGTAGAGTGCCATGACATCACAGCTCATAGCAACCTCCAACTCCTGGGCTCAGGCGAGTCTCCTGCCTCCGCCTCCCAAGTAGCTGGGACTACAGGTGCCCGCCACAACGCCTGGCCGTTTTTTGGTTGCAGCCATCATTGTTGTTTGGCGGGCCTGGGCTGGGGATTCGAACCCACCACCTTAGGTGTATGTGGCTGGCGCCTTAGCCGATTGAGCCACAGGCGCCGAGCCAATACAGAGAAGATTTACAAACCCCCACAGTACCCCTGAGAGGTGGCTCCAATCAGATGTTGCAGTGCATCTCCCCCTACCTGTGTATTCTGTTTTACATGGTTCAGATCATATTGGAGGTGTTCTTTTACAACCTACATTTCCAGATGCTTCCTCTGGTCACTTTTGTACAGGTAATCCTACCCTTTTGCTATGTAGGATTTCTGGCTCTTAGAATTTGACGTTGTATCCATTCCATTCTTGTTATAAATGATGTGCATTGTATGTTTACATAGGGTGCTTTGATCCTATTTAATTAATCCAGTAAACAATCAGACACAGCCAGAGTGGACTGGCAGACCTTTTTTTTTTTTTTTTTTTAATTGAGACAGTATCACTGTGTCACCCTAGGTAGAGTGCTGTGGCATCACAGCTCACAGCAACCTCAAACTCCTGGGCTTAAGCAGTTCTCTTGTCTCAGCCTCTTGAGTAGCTAGGACTACAGGCGTCCATCACAACGCCCGGCCATTTGTTGTTGTTATTGTTGTAGTTGTAGTTGTTGTTTAGCTGGCCTGGGCTGGGCTCAAACCTGCCAGCCTCAGTGTATGTGGCTGGCACTCTAACAACTGTGCTACGGTGCCAGGACTTTTTTTTTTTTAAAGAAGATGGTTTAGGGCGGTGCCTGTGGCACAAAAGGGTAGGGCGCTGGCCCCATATGCCGGAGGTGGTGGGTTCAAACCCAGCCCTGGCCAAAAAAAAAAGAGAGAAAGATGGTTTATTGATCTTAGAGTTAGAGCATTAAGCTATTGATTTGCAGAGGAAAGGGCACTGTGGTCTGCCTTTGGGTGGAATTCTTAGTTGTTAGCTTCTCTTGAAGAGAAAGAACAGTGGTGATGGTTTTGCTCAATAGCAGCAGGCAGAGGAAGGTGGTCTGGTCCTAGGAGATGTGTTCAGGCTCTGTGTTATCGCAGGGCCTATGAATACAGAGTTCCCTGTGAGAACTTTGGGGTGAGCTTACCAGGGCCCCATGGCTTGTAGAGGGAGTCTCTGTGCCTGTTCTCGATGTTTTTTTTTTTTTTTTTTTTTTTTTTTTTGTAGAGGGCAATAGGGTCTTACTCTATTGCCCTCAGTAGACAATAGAGCTGGTGTCACACAACTCACAGCAGCCTCCCGTTCTTGGGCTTAGGCTATTCTTTTGCCTCAGCCTCCCAAATAGCTGGGCCTACAGGCGCCCGCCATAACACCCGGCTATTTTTTTTTGTTGCAGTTCAGCCAGGGCTCGGTTTGACCCACCACCCTCAGTATATGGGGCCGGCGCCCTACTCACTGAGCCACAGACGCTGTGTCCTACTCTTGATTTTTAAGCTGCCACAGTTTCACTAGTGGTCTGTATCAGTCTAAGACAACTGAGGCTGGACAGCTTGAGCACTCTGACAAGTTGTCCACTCTGCTCTCCAAACCCTGGGGGACCCATTGTGTCAACAGACATTTTAGTGCCATTTAAAGTGCTGCAGTTGTCTTGAAATAGAAATTTGGAGGACATTTCCAGAGCTGGGAGCTCCCTGCTCTGCCCAGGTGTGGGAGTTTGGCATGATGTTTTGGGACTCTGACCTTGTGAAGCTGCAGTCAGTTTATGTCGAGGAATGTAATTGCAGTGGTGCTGTTCTGTGCTGGCTATGTCCAGCCTCATTTGGAGTCCTCGAAAGCAGGCCCTTGCAGGTGTTGGAGTCTGCTATCCATGTGGTGTCCCAGAAACCCACTGGGGGTAATTGAGTGCATATCCTATATGGATACCTTCTTCCTGTAGGTATTGCTCAGGGGGCTGGCTCACTCGCTTCTTTGCAGGCATTGAAGCTGGTACAGTTCTCCAGAGCAAGGTGCACACATACCTCTGTCTCTGAACCCCAGTCACTGGCCCAGCTAGGAGCTTAGTGTTTATGTGGCTAAGTGAGCAGAGGTGCTGGAGAATGGTCTCTGAGGGGAGCTAGCTCTGTACCTGAGAGACCTGATCTGGTGCTGAGGAGGAGGTGATTTGAATAACATCCTGGGTTTACAAAAAAGTCTTAGGGCTCACTGTCCTGCTGAAGCTCTGGAAGGGAGGACAGAGAAGCCCTCACCTGCTTTGCTGGGGTGTCTCCTGCTTTTCCTCCAGCACCTGGGGAAGCAGAGCAGGTGGCAGTGGCTTATGGGTGCTGCGGTGAGTGCCTATCAACTGGAAGCCTAAGGCTGGAGTCGAGTTGAGAGCAGAGGGTGTTTGGGACCAGTGAGCAAGAGCTGGGCTGCTGAGATGCTCCAGGTGTTTGTGGGCTGAGCTTATGGAGGGGATGGAGGGGGAAGTCAGGTGACTCTGAGGATGGAGTGGTAGCAATGGTCCTACAGGTGAGTAAAGCCCTCAGAGACTCGAGTATCAGAGCCACAGCACTGGATGTGACTGTTGGACAGGTCAGTGGCCATAGAGCCAGGGTCTGGCCCAGAGGGTATCTGAAGACCATTCAATAAGTGAGCCAGTGGTTGGGACTGGGGCCAGTGAGGCTCAAGGAAGGGCAGCAGTGGTCACTGGGTGATGTCTGGAGACATCTGTGATTGTCACACTGGAGCGTGCTCCTGGCATGAGGTAGGTGGAGACAGGGATGCTGCTCAGCACCCTGTAGTGCCCAGGATGGCTCCCTACTAAGAACAATCTGGCTTCAGTGTCCAGAGTGCCCTGAGGGAGAACCTGAGTTAATTATTTGGAAAATAAACCAACTTCTATTCTGTTTACTGGACACCAGAATAAACCCCCAGAGCGCCAGTGATATAGACCCTCCTTTTTCTCATTCTACTCAGTGTGTGGGTTTTTAAATTTTTTTTAGATAGTGTCTCATTTTGTTGCCCTTGGTAGAGCGCCATGGCTCACAGCTCACAGCAGCCTCCACCTCTTGGGCTTAGGCAGGTTCTCTTGCCTCAGCCTCCCGAGTAGCTGGGACTACAGGCACCTGCCACAGTGCCCGGCTACTTTTTGTTGTTGTTGCAGGTTCAAACCTGCCACCCTCGGTATATGGGGCTGGCGCCTTACTCACTGAGCCACAGGCGCTGTCCAAATTTGGGGGGTTTTATTTTACTAGATTTAGGGGTATAAGTGGTTTTTTGTTACATAGGTAACTTTTAGTGCCCCCATTACCTGAATGGTATACATTGTATTTGATAAGTAATTTGTGGTCCCTCACTTACCTCCCACCCACCAGCATAAGGATTTAAGTTTGTGCAGCCTCCTAGGACCTGAACAGGGGGTGGTTGTGGGTTTTGTGGCCCATAGGCCTGCTTCCTGTTCCTTTGGGTGTATTTGGGGAGCACATCAAATGGCATTTCCCAGGGCCCCTTCTTCAGGGGCTGTTTTAATGCAGGGCCTGGGAATCTGCATGGTAGACCCTCTAAGGGGAGGCTCTGCACTCAGGGGACTCTGGCCATGTGGCCCTGAGCGTGGCTCCAATGTGAACAGTGAAGGCACAAGCAGGGGTTCTTTTTTGTGTCTTGGTAGAATAGATACAGTGCTGGCAGGTGATACTTGCTGAGCCCTGGGGCCCAAGGCCAGCTCAGGGAGGTTCCAGGGTGGAGGTACAGCCTCCTGTGCACCCTGAGGGAGTTGAGGTCAGCTTTTCTCCCTCCCAGTGTCTGAGGAGGCTACAAGTAGGGAGCTCTGGGTTGGCCTCACTTGTTCCGCCACGTGGCTAGGGTGGTTCATGAATCTGGAGATGGGTGTGGGTTGGCTGCCTTTAGCAGAGGTTCTTGGGAGACAGGCAGGGTTGGACCTTGAGGGTCCTTACTGAGGAGGGGAATGTTGGAGAGCTGGGGATATGAGAGATGAAGGGCAGGGGTCATCCTTGCTGCCCAGCTGTAGGCTCATGCTGCAGAACCAGATGCATCTTTGTGATGTAGATGGTCAGACTTTAATAGCCTCATGTGTCTGCCTCCTTTGGCCCGGGTGTCCCTGAGGTGGTGGGCACAGGAGTCTCTGAGACCAGTGGCCCAGGCTTAAGGTCTGTCCCAGTCTGAAGCCATAGCATCTATTGCCATCTACTCTGTGAAGTGAAGGCAAAAGCACATTCTGCCCGCCAGGGCTCAAAGCTGTAGTGGATGTGCTCAAGATGCTCCTTGGTGACTCTTTGGGTCACAGGAAGCCCCGAGGGTAGAAGGTAGACTAGGGCTGAGCCAGTGGAGCCAACCAGCCCACCCTGTGGTCTCTCAAGCAGCCTTTGCACAAGGAGGGAGCCCTAGACCGCAGGGAACCATGACATATCCAGCCTGGCCCTCAAGCCCTTGTGGCCTAGGTGCCTGCCATGCTGTGATATGCTTTAGCCAGCCCTGCTGGGAATTGGTACCCCTGTACAGCCAGAGAGAGTAGAAGTGCAAGGCTGTCCCCAGCAGCCCAGGTGCGCCTAGTGGGAGGCGGGCACAGAACATAGCCAGGATCCAAAGTGCCTCTCACTGGTGCTTCTCACTGGCACCTCTTGGTTCCTTTCTATCACTCACCTCTCTACTCTTCCTTCTGAGGTTGCATTGAGCATTTGAGCTATGTTGGGCTGTAGGATGTACATGTTGGGGGCAGTGGTCAGAGGCACTGTCCTGGAAGAGGCAGTCTTCTCCTAGAGCCTGGGCTTCAGAGTGGGGCTGAGACAGGCTGAATGACCCTCCTTACTCGCTCACCCTTTTTTCTGTTGAAGATTTTTTAAAAAATCAGCAGAGCACAGTGGCTCACACCTATAATCCCAGTAATTTGGGAGGCCAATTTGAGAGCATTGCTTAAAGCCAGAAGTTCAAGACTAGCCTGGGCAACTTAGCAAGACCCTGTCTCTACAAAAAATTAGCTGGGTGCAGTATCCTGTGCCTGTAGTTTCAACTACTCAGGAAGCTAAAGTGGGAGGAATCACTTGAGCCCAGGAGTTCAAGGTTGCAGTGAACTATCATGATGCTACTGCATTCTAGCCTAGGTGACAGAGCAAGATCCTGTCTCTTAAAAAAAAAAAAATCTCTATTGAGATGCCTACTAATACAACTCACCCATTTACAGCCCACAGTTCAGTAGCACATTCATACTGTTACTCAACCACCACCTTTATCTAATTCCAAAACATTCCCTCACCCCAAAGGGAAGCCCTGTCCACGTCAATAGTTATTCTCCAGCCTGTGACAACTATGAATCCATGCCCTGTTTCAGTGGATCTGCCTATTCTGGACATTTCACGTAAATGGAGTCACACACTTGTGTGTCCTTCTGTGTCTGAGTTCTCTAGCTGAGCATAATGTCTTCAAGGTCCTTTCGTATTATGGACTATGATAGAGCCTCATTTCTTTTCATGGCTGAATGATAGTCCAGTGTATGGACATAGTGTATGTTCATCTGTCCATGGACACTTTGGTTGTTTCCACCTTTGACTGTTGTAATTGGTGCCTCTGTAAACATCCATATACAGATTTGTGTATGATCATACTTTGATTCTCTTGCTTGTGTGCCTAGGAGTAGAATTGCTGGATACCGGAAACATTTGTGTTTAACCTTTGGAGGAATAACTGGATGTTTTCTGTGTTCACCTGCTGCTGGTCATTTTGTTTAAAGAAATGAAATATCTTTGTCAAGGCAGCTGGCCACAAAGTGGGCAGTACTGTGTGGCCTGCTGGGTCTTGGACACTGACCCTTGATATAGGTGGCAGGTGCTTTTCTTTCTCCCATATCCTTTCCCAGAGGCTGTCTCTCCAGCTCTACAGCTCTCCCAGGTGCCCTGGGAGCAGGGCCTATAGAGGAGTCAGGCAGGGATCCTGGGAAGATGTGTAGGCGGGGCTTGTACAGCCTGGCTGAGCTGTGTGGGGAACCCATCTAGGGTCCCCGCCTAGCCCCAGCTCCTGTACACACACAGTAGGCACTCTACTTGCACTGTCATTGCAGTGGCCTCATCGTTACAAAGAAACTGTTCTTTGGGTAGCACCAGTAGCTCAGTGGTTAGGGTGCCAGCCATGTGCTCTATGGTTGGTGGGTTCAAACCCGACCTGGGCCTACAAGCAACAACAACAACAAAAAGTCTGGCTGTTGTGGCAGGCACCTGTAGTCCCACCTACTTGGGAGGCTGAGGCAAAAAAATCACTTAAACCAAGAGTTTGAGGTTGCTGTGAATTGTGGCACTAGGGCACTCTACTGAGGGCAACAAAGTGAGACTCTGTCTCAAAAAAAAAAAAAAAGAAACTGTCAACTAAAGACCATGAAGAGGGCTCAGTGCCCATAGCACAGTAGTTACGGCATCAGCCACAAATACAAAGGCTGGCGGGTTTGAACTCAGCCCAGGCCAGCTAAACGATGACAACTGTAACAAAAAATAGCTAGGCATTGTGGCAGGTTCCTATAGTCCTAGCTACTTGGGAGGCTGAGGCAAAAGAATCACTTAAGTCTAAGAGTTTGAGGTTGCTGTGAACTGGGATGGCATGGCACTCTACTGAGGGTGACATAGTGAGACTGTGAGACTCTGAGACTCTGTCTCAAAAAAAAAAAAAAAAACCAAAAAACAGGAAGAGTATCTAGATTGTGTTGTTTCTCTCCAAAGCCCTCCGGGGCCACAGGCAGAAGGAAGGTGCTGCTTGCCTGGCAGAGCTGCCCACTCAGCGGGTGCTGCGCTGTTACAACCCTTCCTAGTTCTCCTCATGCCTGGCCTAGAGACTATGAACTGATTGCTTCTTTCCCAGTGGAGGGAGCAGGAGTGCTGGATGGATGGGGAGTCCTGTGTCCTGGGGGCAGTCCTGGTGTGGAGGCCAGGCCTTGGGGCCATTGTCACTGACATGGGGGGGTCTACTGACACCACTGTCCTCTCTTTTCCAGGGAAATTCAACTACTGAGGAGGCTACGGCACAAAAACGTTATTCAACTGGTAGATGTGTTGTACAACGAGGAGAAGCAGAAAATATATCCTTCCTGTGTCTGCTGAGTGGCCCTGGCTTCAGGGCCTCTGTGGAACACAGGGGCAGCCGCCATCCCCTCAGTTCCTCCAAAATGGGTGATTGCTCTGGGCGCAGTGGCTCATGCCTGTAATCCCAGCACTTGGGAGGCCAAGGTAGGTGGATTGCCTAAGCTCATGAGTTCGAGACCAACCTGAGCAAGAGCAAGACTCCATCTCTAAAAAATAGCTGGGCACTGTAGCAGACACCTGTAATCCCAGCTATCTGAGAGGCTGAGACAAGAGAATCACTTGAGCCCCAGAGTTTGAAGTTGCTGTCAACTCAGATGCCATGGCACTCTACCAAGAGTGACCAACTGAGACTGTCTCCAAAAAAAAAAAAAAGAAAAGAAAAGAAATGGGTCGTGGGAGGCGTCTGTGGGTCAGTGGGTAGAGCATTGGCCCCATACATTGAGGGTGGTGGGTTCGAACCCAGCCCCTGCCAAACTGCAACAAAAAATAGCTGGGTGTTGTGGTGGGTGCCTATAGTCCCAGCTACTTGGAACACTGAGGGAAGAGAATCACCTAAGCCCAGGAGTTGGAGGTTGGTGTGAGCTGTAATGCCACGGCACTGTACTGAGGGTGATAAAGTAAAACTCTGTCTCTTAAAAAAAAAAAAAAAAGGAAAGAAAAGAAATGGGTGATTATAGCAGTTGTGCAGCTGGAAAGCTGTGTCCCTGGCGTTAGCGCTGGGGCTTTTGGGTATATATATGCCCATGGCATAGGCATGATGGACCTGGGCAGCCTCATTGTATAGCCCATGCTATCCCAAGTCCTCCTCTCTGGTGTTCTTGGCCTTGTTTCACCAATTTAGCCACTGCAAGCCAGGCTCCCCATAAAAGGCCTGCAGGCAGGTGGGTGGTTTCCTTAGCACCTCACGTATATGGTGATGGAGTACTGCGTGTGCGGCATGCAGGAGATGCTGGACAGTGTGCCCGAGAAGCGCTTCCCTGTGTGCCAGGCCCATGGGTAAGTTCTGGGGTGGCCCATGTTCAGATGAAAGCTCAAGTGTTTTGACGGAGAGTTTTGTGGGCCCTAGTTTGCAGTGTCCATTGCTAAGCTGCTCCAGAGCCACTTGCTGTGGCCCCTACTGCTTGAGATAAAGACTCCTTCCCAGTAAGCCCTGATAGCTCCTTGGCCTGATGGACCTCCCATGGGCAGCCCTGGTCTGGTGGCAGCAGAGCCTGACCCTTCATTGCCGCAAGGCTGTGGGGGCAGGAAGGGCCTCTGTGGTCTAGCAACAATTTGGGGTGCAGTTAGCCTGTGGGTAGAAGGGGGAAGCAAGAGCAGCAGGTGAGCCAGGGGTCCTTGAGTGACCTTGACCCTAGAAAGGCCTAGGACCTTTCTTGTTTATTTGAATTATAGAAGTTGTTAGCCTCAGGAATCCTTAGGAGGGACCTCTGTGAGGTTTGGGGCAATTCAGGGTCAGACCAGCAGCTAAAGGGTGTGGGCCCGAGGTCATGTCCACATCCCCACAGGTACTTCTGCCAGCTCATTGATGGCCTGGAGTACCTGCATAGCCAGGGTATTGTGCACAAGGACATTAAGCCAGGCAACCTGCTGCTTACCACCAGTGGCACTCTCAAGATATCTGACCTGGGTGTGGCTGAGGTAGGTGCTACTGCCCACAAGGGTAGGGGTGGTGGTCCTGGGCATCCTGTGACTGCTGCATGGTGCTATGCAGGCTCTTCACCCATTTGCTGTGGATGACACTTGCCGGACCAGCCAGGGCTCCCCAGCATTTCAGCCACCCGAGATTGCCAACGGTCTAGACACCTTCTCAGGCTTCAAGGTGGACATCTGGTCGGCAGGGGTCACACTGTAAGTGCCCTGGACCTCAGCCAAAACCCAGTGTGCATTAGCATGCACAGCATTCATGATCTGTTTCTCTAGTCTAGGCCATGCAAGCCCCATTGGGTGCAGGGTTTGGCCAGGAGTCCAGAACCTCCCCTTGCCCTGCTCTTCCTCGAGGCAGCCATAGGATAGGATATAAGTCACATGCCAAATGATTTACCCTTTATAATTTACTCTTTTAAAGAGCATTGTAACTCAGGTGTTGGGACATTTACAGAGTAGCAAAGACAGTCTCAGAGCCTCTTTTACTGGGTGAATTCAGGCAACACTCCCCCCCCCATTCTCTCCTTGGGGTGAGTTCCTGCCTCTACTAGCATGAAGTAACTCTGTGGGAGCCCACACAGAGTTTTTCTCTGATGGCCATGTGTCCGGGGCTCCATCCCTGAGGCCCAAGCCTTCAGGGGTGCCACAACCTCTGACACACCTCTCCTCCTTCCCCTGGAAACGAAGCTACAACATCACCACGGGCCTGTATCCATTCGAAGGCGACAACATCTACAAACTGTTTGAGAACATCGGGAAGGGGAGCTATGCCATCCCAGGCGACTGTGGTCCCCCACTCTCTGACCTGCTGAAAGGTGAGGGCCTAGACCCCAGTAGGGCATGGAGGGTGGCCAGCCCTTCTAACCCAGGAAGGCCTAGTTTGTTCATTCCTTTGCGCTCCTCTGCCTGCTTTTGGGTCCTTTGTTCACCTTGTTTGAAACCCACACCCTCAGGGGAGCTGGGCAAGGTCTGGCAGACCTCTGCCTGCTGTTTCTTTGGTGGGCAGCAGGTGGCACTAGCTGCCTGCCCTCCGTTTGCAGCTGCTCTCCACGCCTCATCTGTGCCTGCTTGGGCTGTCCCTGGTGTCCGTGCCTGCCCTTGCCTAGAAGTAGCTGAGGCACATATGCAGCCTGTTGAGCTCCATATGTGGGCATCTAGTATGTGGGACACGTGCAGGCTTGGCAGGTTGACACATACCTGGGTACCCACTTGTCATCTTGGGCAGGAGAGGGGAGGGGGACTTCTTGGGCAGGTAGGCAGATGGCAGTAGTTGGTGATAGAGCCTCGGAGGCTGTGTGTCAGCACTAACTAGGTCCTGCTGACTTCTCCCCAGGCATGCTTGAGTATGAGCCCACGAAGAGGTTCTCCATACGGCAGATCCGGCAACACAGGTGAGCAGTCTGACCCCATGGGCACATGACAGCAAGGGCCCTGCCTCGCTTGTTCCACTGACTCTGGGGCCCCCTGAGACCAGCCAGGTAGACGTCTGGGTTGAGTAGATGCCAGAACAGGGGTCTGATGGAGATGCCAGGTGGGCGTGGTAGGCCAAAATATGCCATCCCCAGTTCTTCTCTGGTCCCTGACCAGGTGCATGGCTATGGTTCTAATGCAGTCTGTGGACAGTACCCTTTTGACCTGAGCCCAGGGTGTAGGGACACACCAAGGAGAGGTGGCCAGCCTCTTGTATGGGCCTCACTACTTCCCTTCCTCCTGGGCCCTCCTGGCAACACTGTGTGCCCAGGGTGCTGCCTCCCTACCCCAGCCCAGAGGCCCAGGGCACCATTGATCTTGCATCTGGGCTACCTGATCCAAGGCAGCCATCATAGCAAAGGGGCCCAGGAAGGAGGAAGCACAGTGAGCAGGGTGGCCATCCCCTGGCAGCTCTCTGGGCTGGGTTATAGCCACCAAAGCCCCTCCTTGCCCTCACTGACCCCTGGCTAGGCAGTGGGCCAGGCTGAATAGGCCCAAGGATCATGCTGGCTATGTCAGGGCTGTTGGAGAAAGCAGCATTGGGCTACCATACAGCTGGGCCCCCCTGGGTCTCAGCCTTTTTGACAGCTGATATTGTCAGGGCAGTATAGACCTGGCAGTACAGACGTGAAGGCTACTCTCCAGGAAGGGGCTGCCTTCATGGCCTGCTGCTATCACAGCCAGTGGCCTCTGCATGGGTGAGCTGAGTGGTGAGGCCTCTGGCCCACCATCCTGGTGACCTGCTGGTTCTGGGGAGAATTGTGGCAAACTGGGATGGGAATGGGAGAATCATTTATGGAATATACAGGCCTCCAAAGCATAGCCACAACTGTGTAGTATGGTCATCAGGTCCTGTGCACATGGCAGGGCCCATGGTCACTCAGGAGCTGGGCCCTGCCTACCAAGGTCAACATAGAGAGCCTCCCATGCCTGTCCTGATGGGCATCACCACTTTTGGGCTTTTGCAGCTGGTTTCGGAAGAAGCACCCACCAGCTGAGGCACCAGTGCCCATCCCGCCCAGCCCAGACACCAAGGACCGGTGGCGTAGCATGACGGTGGTGCCATACCTAGAAGACCTGCATGGTAGTGCTGAGGACGAGGATGAGGACCTTTTTGACATTGAGGATGACATCATCTATACTCAGGATTTTACAGTGCCCGGTGAGTTGGCAAGGGCTGCCACAGCTGTGGGCTGCACAAAGCCCCTGCCTACCCCACCATACTCAGCCCTGATGTCCTACCAGACCAGAGCACTTGCCTGTGGGCAGGCGGCAGATCTGCTCTTGATGACAGATCCCACTCCCCAAAGTCTCTGCTGAGTTTAGGCCACCCAAGTGAGGGGTCCTCAGGCATCCAGCCCCGGGGCACCCCAACCAGCACCTCTCACCACCTTTCCCTGCCTGGGTTTCATCAAGAGAAAGAGTGTCTGGGAGGGGGAGGAAGACAGGGGCTTCTTACTGTTTTTTCCTGGGCTGTAAGAATTGGGGTACAGGGGTGACCCTCCAGATGCCAACCTGAGGGAGGGTCCAGTGGCCCTCCCTCCCTGCCTCCCTTGATGCTGCCTGTGGCCCTAACTGCCCCCGCCTTGCTTCCCCAGGTGGCGAGGAGGCGTCTGAGGCAGGGCTTAGAGAGGAGCCGGGCACCCAGAGGAGCCAGTGCTCAGACCTTTCTGGAGAGGAAGCCCAGGCGGCCGTCGCCGCCGCAGTGCCTGAGGAGGAGCGCCAGGCCTTAGTGTAGTGGCGCCCACCCCCGCTGCCCATCCCTTCCTCAGGCAGCTCAGCCCCTTCCCTCAGCTCCTGGTTTTGTTTGTCCTGTCCCAGGTCGGTTCTTGCAGGTTCTGTCATAAAACTTTGCCTGGCTGTGTGTGTGCAGGTGGATGCTTGCTCCGGCCTGGTCCCCTGCTCAAGGGCCCCAGACAAGGCCACTGGTTGGGAGTTGCTTCTATTTTACTGCAGAGGCCAGTGTGCAAGGCAGGTGGGTAGGGGTGGGAAACTGGGGAGAGTCCCAGGACAGCAGAGGCCCTTGGGAGCCTGGCTCCCCCACCTTGTGTGCAGCCAGCTCATCCAGGACGCTGTCCAGCAGCCCAGCAGCACCTGGTCCTCTGTCCCTGCGGGGGCTCCTGTGGGATGTGCAGCCCCAGGTGTTCTGGGACATGAGATGTGCATGGTGGTACCCTTCCCTGGGCCTGTCCACCTTGAGACCCATGAGGCTGGATCAATGCCTGTTGTCTGATTTCCTGCTATAGCCCTAGCTGCTGTTTGGCCCCAGGTCTGAAGCTTTTTTCCTCTCAGAGCACTGGGGGCCCTATAATAGGGTGGGCTGGCAAGACCTGGACAAGCAGCCTGAGGGAGGGCGAGACCAGCCTGTCAGGCCCTGGGAGCCTTTGCTGGACATAGACCCCATAGCCTTGCAGCCCAGGACCCCTGAGCCAAGAGTACCACTAAAGGGCTTGGGGCCTAAGAGAGCCCTGAACTATCCTTCGGAAGAGGCAAAGGCTGGGTTGCCTTTTCTGTGACCCCATTGACCCCACCCTAGACCATGGCTGGCAGGAACAGAAGGCCAGCAGGGAGGGTGTGAAGGAGGTCCTGGCCCAGCCTGAAGCCTAAGATGCACTTAGATGGATAGTCTTCTGTCCCACTGTCTTGCTGTCCTGCACAGGCTTTGGGAGTTGCCTGAGCCAAATCTCTTAAGCTAGGAAGGTCCCTTTGTGTCAGAAGCTAGACAGCTCCTCTGGAGGTGATCTTGGCTATGGTGGTGCTTAGGGGTTAGTCACTGCTATAGGGCAGGGTCCCAGATTACCTCAGGCAGAGGTCTGAGGTGGGAAGAGGGGGCAGCACCCTCATGTGTAGGCAAGTCCCAAGAGCTCTGCCAACTGGTGTGAGGGCCCCCTGGGTCCCTCATCCATTGGGGCAGCCCCATCAAATCAGGCCATGGGGCCCCAACAAAGTGCTTCAGTGGAGACTGAGCAGATGTGAGTCCAGGCCTGAGAGTGAAGTTGGTGCCTTCTTACTGAAGTGTTTTTGTTACAGCCAGAGACTTCCTGTGCACACAGAATGTGTGTTGTAGAAGCCACTGAGTTAGGCACTGGCCCCTTTGTGGGGAATGGACTCTGAGTTGGGCTGGAGAGCTGTGGGCAGTTCCGTTGATTTCTGCCAGGGAGTTGGTTCTGTGGGGTGGGTAAAGGAGGTTGATACAGAATTGGCATTTGTTCCCCCGACTGACCACAATCAGCTTCCACAAGGGCAGAGGAAGTAGGCTGTTACCTGCCTGCTCCAAGCTCCTTGTGAGGACAATGTCCACCTGGACAGGGTGCAGGTCTATAGCTTATTGGGCAACTGGCAGGCTGAGCTCTTCTTTATCCCCCTGTGGCCCTGTGCTGGCATCTTATACACCAGCCAGAACCTGGCCCTGCTATGTCTTCACCATTGAGCATGCTGAGATTCCTCTGCCCCTAGACCTGTGTCCGTGTGCCAGGACGCACAGGGGGTACAGGGCCCCAGCCCACCAGGACAGGCAGGTGAGCTTGGGCTGGGGGCTCGCCCTGGCCAGCTCTCTCTTTCCCTGTCTGGGAGGTCACTCCTGCTCAGGCTACTTGTGGAGGCACAGCCCCTAGGTTGTCCCAGAGCTGCTGAGAGGTGGCAGTTCAGGCAGGAGAGGACTGGGCCTGTGCAGGGGTGGGGCAGACTTGGCCGAGGCATCTCTGAGAGGTGCTGGTCCATGGCTCAGGCCACACTTGCTGTTTTACTTCTAGGACAGGTCCCGGAAGAAGAGGCCAGTCAGAATGGACAGAACCGGGGCCTGCCCAAGGCTGTGTGCATGAACGGCACGGAGTCAGCACAGCTGAACACCAAACCCAAGGTGGAGTGCCGGGCTGGGGCCCCCAACCCTGCCCGCAGGGCCTACTCCACCAGCAGCAAGATCCGCCGGCTGTCAGCTTGCAAACAGCAGTGAGGGTGGCTGCCTGCAGGTGGGACATAACAAGGGCTGTGGGGATACCACCCGAATGCCATAAACCAGCTTTGGGCACTGCCAGTACTCAGCTGAGCCACAGACAGTGACCACTCAAGGTGGCCACTGATGGGAGCATTGTCACCCTGTAGTCCTTGGGTTGCTGAGCTGTCCTAGGGCCACATCCAGTTCTCCTGTTCATAGTGCCTGGTCTGGGGCCAGCATGTTGGTCACAGAGGACTGTGTTGCTCTGTGGTAGGACTTTGCTCATGGCAGCCCATGTTAGGCAGTGTCTGGAGTGAGGTGGAGGGGGTCACTTTCCACAGGACATGGGCTCCCTGATGACTCAGAGCCATGACAGGCTGCCTCACAGGAGTGGGTACAGCTCAGAGGACCCCACCCAGCTGTACCAGCACCTGTGCTGGGCCCAGCCATCACCTGTCTACACCTCAGGCTGCTCCTGGGAAAGTTATATACTAGATTTGGCCCAGAGGCTTTGAGGCATCTGCCTGGGTGGGTAGTGGGGAAAGCCCAGGGAAGCAGGGCCTGGTTGCTGAGGCTGAGTCACCCTGGATGCTGCTCAGGCTCTACCCAAGCACCTCTTTCTGCTGTGGCCTGTCCCACCCTAGCGTGGGGAGTAGGTAGGCACCAGGGATGTTGGGAGACCCTGTTCCCTGCTGAGGATGTGGGTGGGGTGAATGCTTCAGCCAGTAGGCCCTACCTGGCCACATCCCCTCCCCCAGGGTCACTGAGTCATATGGCTGCCCATAGCACCTATCTGCCAGCATCAGAAGCAGCCAAGCTGGGTAGAAAGTCACTTGAGGGAGGTACCCTGGCCCTGCTGCAAGAAGCTACACTTAGTTTCTTTGGGAGTGGCTCAAGGGTTGGTTTACACTGGTGCCTCCCTCCAGTAAGGGCCTAGCCAGCCTATCGGCAAGGCCTACCTTTCAGGGATGCAGTGGCCCAAGTGCCCAGAGTGACCCACCCTTCCTCCTCCCTCACCTGCAGCCTGTCTACAGGAGCCCCCCACAGGTGCCAGGTTCTGGCCCACCTCAGTCTTCCTGCTGACTTCGGCCTGCTGCCCACCCAGAAGGTCACCAAGCCTCTGTGTTGACAGGCCCTCAGGAGTCAGGAACATCCTGGAGGGCCAGGTGGGGACAGCAGGAACTGGGCCAGCCTTCCCCTCAGCCACCTGCACACAGCACTGGTCGACAGCAGGCTCAACGGTGGACTTTGCAATCTTGTGCACCCTTCCCAGGCAGGGAGGAGAGGCCCAGCCTACGCAAAGCACTTTACCTTTAGACTACTGGCTCTCTGCTGCCCCTTCTGGTCTGTCTCACTGCTATGCTAGGGCTCCACACCTAGAGATCATGGCCAGAGAAGCCAATATGGAGACCTACTACCACCATGCATGCAGAACCGCCCAGACTGAGCCAAGTGGCTACCTTGTTTTTGTTGTTTGGTTGGTTCCATTTTTTTTTAAGAAAAAATAAAACAGGTGGATTTGAGCTGTGGTTGTGAGGGATATTTGGGAATTGTTGGGCGGCAGGAGGGGCAGTCAGGTCGGGGACCCCAGTCTCCTATGCATGGGCTGGCCTGGGGCCTTCTATGGAGGATGTGCGGGTCTTGCTGGTGGTGGATAGTGGACTCAGGCTGGAGGCATGAGGCAGCTGCGTCTCATGCCTCCCTCCTGATGGGCCTCCATGCTAGGGCAGGTGAAGCAGGTGTGCACATCCCCTGAGGCCTTCTGTGGTCTCCAAACAGCCAGGGCCTGATAGTGGGACTCCAGGCCCTTTCTCCCCCAAGGCCACAGAGATCTTGGATCCCCAGATGAAACCTGAAGTAAACAAGGGTATACAGTAAATATTTATAATTAATCAGAAAACAAAAACAACAGGAAATTCCATCATTAGATGGTACACACTGGGCACGAAGCGTCCAGGGTGGGACAGCGACACAGGCGAGGGTGAGCCCCTTTTTTGGCAATAAATAAAGCTTGGGAAACTTGACGCCTTGGCCGTGTGAGTTTTGTTCATGTTGCAAACACCAAGGAGTTCTGGTGCCTCCTTTGACCGTGAGGTGGAGGGGCGTCAAGCACATGCGGGATGGCAGGGGTGCGACTGGGAGGGCGGCGGGAGGTGCGTCCAGGCCTAGTCAGAGGCGGGCGCGGTTATTGCTCGGAAGGGGCGCGGGCTGCCGCAGGCACACGCCGTGGTGAGGTAAACGGCTTCAGGAGCCTCAAGCCAACCTCCCGACCCGACCCGGGGCGGCCCAGCACTCCTGCCGTGGGGACACGCTCAAGTGCCTCGCGATAGCCTGCCCCGTGCACGCGCCTGAGAAGCGAGTGCCTCCGACTAAGGGACACTGTGAGGGTAGTAGGGCGCTGTCCTGAGGAGCTTCCGGGCGAGGACCTGTTTCTCTCTCCTTCCCAGCCAGGGCTCTGGAGCGTCAGTGCCTCAGGATGCCTTGGGAAACCGATGAGGCGCTCACAGGGGGCTGTGCGCGTGCACTCTGGAGATGCACTAGAGAGTACGTAACCAAGTGCGTTAGCGCCAGGACACCGCGCCTCCACGTGTTTCCCGCCACCGAGTCCCCGCGCAGCGTAAGAGAAGCTGCCAAGAGGTGAGCTCCGGGCGCGGGGCTTAGACTGGGCTGTGGTCGGGGGACGTAGGGGCGGCGGCGACCAGCGCGGCAGCCGCAGCAACGGGTTTGGCGAGGCGAAGCGGAAAGAGTCTCTCTTCGAAGCCGGCCGCCAACTTGTCCAGCAGCGCCCCAGAAGGCTCAACACACAGGCCGGAGCCCGAGCAGCCCCCACCGCCGGGCTCCTCCTCGATGACAGAGATAGCAGAGTCGTCGCCGGCAAGCGCACGGCCCTCGGGTGGACCATCCACGCTGTCGCCACGGCGCAAGGGCGCACGCGGTAGGCGGGCAGCACCTGGAACCGAGACTGTGGTCGGGGCCGCACGTGCACCAGGATCGCTGTGCTGCCGTCCGCGCTGCCACTGCTTGCGCGCGTGGGGGTGTGCGCGTGCGCGGTGACGCGCGGTGGCAAGTGGCGCGTCGTCGAAGTGAGGGTCGTGGCGCAGGAACTCGTGAAAGAGTGCATCGGTCTTTTCATCAATACTGTAGTCTCGGCGTGGGCGACGGGGCCAGGCACGCGGACTACGGGGCCTTACAGGCACAGGGAGCGCCTCAGCATCATCTCCCCCACCACGGCCCTCGATGCTGGCGTAGCCGCTGTCCATCTGCAGCAGTCGGCGCGCCTCGCCATCCTTGGGCCGTGGCGCGGGTGGCGAGGGCGGTGGAAAGGCGGGCGGCGCACCCCCCGAGCCCGAGCTGTCACCGCTGCGCACAGAGTCGCGGTCGTTGCCGCTGCTGCTATGGTCAGAGGCAGCTGCGTGCAGCTCAAGCGAGGCACGCAGGCTCCACAGGTCGCGATAGCTGGTCTGGGCCTGATCGGGACCCGCGTCCCGCTCGGTGTCGGGTTCCTGTTGTCCTTGCTGCGGCTGCTGATGCTGTGGCCCCGCACCGCCACTGCGCTCTGGGGAGGATTCGGGGCTCACTCCTCCCGCCGCCTCAGCCGCCTTTAGCCTGCAAGCCAGGCCATGGCCATCAGAGCCCTGTTGAGCTCCGTGCTCCCTTCTCGGCCGACCACCCCCGCCTCTGGGTTAAGGAGGGTGAGCGCAGGTGGAACCCTTGGGCCTCATCTGAGCCCATGAGATGAATGCTGCCCGTTTTGCACCGGGATGCTTTTTGGATTAACCCTGGGCGGTGTCACCTGCATTTTAACTAGGGTGTCTCTTAACGTCTAATCCAAGTACCCACTAAAACTGCAGATCCCCAACCCTCAGGGAAACAGCGCCCTGGGGGAGAGGTAACACTCCCAGGGCTGAGGGAGGTCACCTTCTCCCCAGCCTCTTAATGGAGATAGGAGCAGTACAGGATAAGCAGACCAGGTTGAGTCTAGCTCAGCCCCTACTCCAGGGCAGGTAGGACTCTTCATCATGGAAAAGGGATTCAAGGATGACACACAAAAGCAAGGACTGTCCACCAAGACCAGGAGCTGCCCAAGGAGCCCTACTTTGTTCTTGGGGTCTCATCCCTCATCCCACTCATGTGGGCCCTGGAGGTTGTGAGAACAGATACAGCTGGCAAAATTGGTCCTAACAGTGTCTGAGAAGGGACTGCCCAGGCCTCAGGAGCAGAGGTAGGTGGGAAAAGCCTTTAAAGCTTTGGATGCTACAAGGAAGTGGCAGTACCAGGCTGGGTATGTATCTCTGAGGGCACTGCCTGGGCAGGTGGTATCTTGTATTGGGGAACTTGGAGCCATCATCTGGGGCCCCCCACCACCCTCCTACCCTTACCCAATCTCTCCCTGTTTCCCTCCTCTGGTCCATGCTGCAGAGATGGCCCCAGTGAGTCAGCCTCTGGGAGGGGCCTTGCTGCTGGAGGGAAGTGAATTTGTATCCACAGGGTTGGGAGAGTGCTCCCTAGGTCGCCTAGGGTGGGGCAGAGCGGAGCAGGGGCCCACAGGTCCACCCCTAGCACCTCTATCTACTGAAAAATACCTGCCGAGAGAGGGGGGCGGGCTGGTGGGGCTGGCCAGAAAGGGGCGGGGGGGCGGGAAGGCCACTGCGTCTCCTGCACGGGCAATGTACTGGATGAAGTCCGTGTGGGGGGTGTCCCCCTCCTGCTCCATGCTCTCACTGGCTGCCCGCTGCCGCTGGAAGTGATGCCGCTTGGGGGAACCTATACAGGGGAAGGCTTGTCAGCCTGTGTGTCCCACCACACACACAGGGGAGTGGGCACCAAGAAGAGATTGGCCGGGACCAAAGTGTCTGGGAAAGCTAGGGTAGTTCTAAGAGAAGAGCCTCAGGTGACGGTAGTGGTCCAGGACATCCCTGGCCAAATATATAGCCCAATGAGAGGACCTTCACTGGACATCCGGTGACTGGCACAGCCAAGCTAAAAGTATAGAAGCTGGAAGGCATGGGCAAGTCAGACTGGCTGGTAAGGACCAGTGAAGTGAGGAAAAGAGAATATTCTCTCCTACCAGCTCCACCTTAGCCTAGGGAGTACTGAGAGGTTGTTCCACCTTGACTCAAGGCCCTCTGGCCAGGGGCCAAGACCCTCTCTTGACTAAGCCTCCTAGAGAAGCTTCAGCAGGCCTGGGGTAAGGAGAGCAGATATCCACAAACAGATTCTGGGTGCTACTGCAACTACATCTGACTATAGTCACTATCAGGAAACCTGGACCCATCCATCTGAAGATTTGCACACCCTCTCAGCTGAAACAGACCTTTCCCTCTCTTGGCTAGGAGCCACACTGGGAACTGGAAGAACTTAGTTCCTTCTGCACTGACTGAAGTCTACCCCGACCAGGCCCCAGTACAGGATCTCACCATCACTCAGGATACAGCCTATCTCAGCCAGACCACACCTTCCCCCACTACTTGACCCCTTTTGCAGCCTCACTGATGATGATGTAGCTAGTGCCTCAGCAGCCTGACCTAGCCCCAGGCTCTCAGAGCTGCTCCTGCCCTGCAGAGCTCTATCGGCAGGGATGGCTATTCCATGCTTTCTAGGCAGGGGCTGCCTCCCACTACACATGCATATACTCCCACCTTGGGCCTAGGATAAGGAACACTGGATAGGACTACACACAACTGGGGGTCTGCAGAATTGAAGGGCTGTTGTCACTCCAGTGATTTCCACACTATACCCCATAACCACTTGTTTTTGTAAAGAAAGTGACTGGCACATGGCCAGCCACACTCATTCATCACATAGTATCTACAGCTGCTTCCTCCCTCCAGCAGCAGCACTGAATATTTGACACAGACAGAGCCTGTCTGACCACAAAACCAAACAGTACCATCTGGGGCCTTATAGAAACCCTACACTGATCCATGGCTGATCTAGTCCAATTGCTTTATTGTCAGGGAATGCTGAAGCCCAGGATGGAGAAAGGACTGGGCCAGGATCAACCAGTAGTTAGAGTGAAACTCCTGCTAGTCAATGGAAGGAAACCAGGTTGGGGCCCAGAGACTCTTTCTTATACTCACATCCTGATGGGTCAGACTGAGTAGTGCCTGTCCGAAGGGGCCAGGGCCCTGAACCTGGAGAGGAAACTGGCCAGTTGGCCTGGCCTCTGAACTCCAAAGTGACCTGGTGGCCTCAAACACATTTCTTCCTTTACTACCCTGTTGTAGATACCCTGAACACAGCGGCAAGGCTTTGGGGACCCATGGAACACCCTCTGGCATGGGGGCCTCAGGCTGCCCCTGGGCCATCCTGACCTGCTGCAGTACCTTGGACAAGATGCACACTGACAGGTCACCCAGCATAGGCCCCACCCCAGGGAAGCACCTGGCAGGGGCCATTGCTCACCTCTGGTATCCAGACTGGCTGCCCGCTGGTTGGGCTCCAGCTTCCATCTCTTGACCTTGAAGTAGGGGCTGGCCCCATCTAGGCTGGCGTGGCGGCGCAGGCGGGTGAAGAACTGTAATACAGTACCTGCCCCAGAGCCTGGGCTCACCTCCCTGGGCCCTGAAGCAGCCCCTGGGCTGCCAGCCTTGGTGCTCCTGGTAGCTGCATCCAACTGGGAGGGAACAGGGACCACTTTCAGGCACAAAGACCCTGGCTGAGACCCAAGGCCTCCCACCCACCACCTGGACAGAGAAGGGCAAAGGTGGCAAGAGTGAGCAATCTGGTGGGGTGGGTGGGTTCCCCCAGACCCCGACCCCGACTCTGAGAGGCTCTCCTGGGTGTTCAGCCTGGTGGGGTTTGGGGACAGAGGGATTTCCCAAGGTGAGTGGCCAGGCACTCTCCTCTCATGGCTTAGGTGGGGTCAGGGCTGGCATCTGAAAAGAAGTGGGATCCTGGGGCACCCCACACATGTATAAGCACATGCCTGCTCGCTCTTCCTCCTCTGTGTGGAGATCAGGTAGGCAAGGATGGCTGGGGCGGATATGAGGCCAATTGAGTGCAGGAAAGGAGAGGAAGCATCCTGCCATTGACCCAACACCCTCGGGGACACACATGAGCCCCTCACCGAGGTGCCTTCCCCGGAGTCACTAGATGCTGAGGGGCTGATCTCTGCGAAGTCGGTGGTGCCTGCAGCTGAGTTGTAAGGGTCACCTGGCAGGGCGGAGCTGGGGCCCACAGAGCGGCCAGTGAGGGCCTTCCCCGGGGGCTGTGGGACAGAGCCAGTGGGGGAGGAAGCAGCAATAGGTCAAAGAGCACTGGTGGGTAAGGAGTATGCTGAGCTTGGCCTCCCACCCCAGCCACCCCAGCCCATTATGAAAGGAGGGCCCCAATCCCCAGTGGAGGTCTAGAAAGGCCTGAGATCACCTCCCGCCCTGAGGCCCTGCTGGCTACTATCCTTCCTGCTCACCTGGAAGATGGCAAGGCTGGCCTTGGGGGTGTCAGCTGGGTGGGGAGTGGCAGTCGAGCTGGCCTCACCTGAGTCGCACTCATGGATGGTGACAATCTTCAGGGGTGGCAAGTGCAAGTGGGTGAGGCGGGCATTTTTCAGGTGGTGGAAGTCCCCCTCCGTCAGGGTATACCTGCAAGGAGCCCGACTGGTCAGCGTGCCTCACCCTGTAACTTGCAGAATGCCCCCAACCTACTACCCACTCTGCCCTGGGCTCCATCCACCATGGGAAATAAGTCAACCAAACAGGCCAATGCCCTCCCGTGAACCCCAGGCCTCTGCCACACCCCTCACCGACGGCCCTTGTCCTGTGTCTTGCGGCTCTGTTCAAATAGGGCCACCTCGTTGAAGGAGACCCTGCGGCCAGTGGCGCTGGCAGACAAGAAGCGCTCCGTCTCTGTGTCCAGGCCCTCCGGGTCCTCCCCCCTGAAGTCAGGGTCTGCGTGGAGAGGCAGGAAAGGGTGGGCCCCGGGTGGGCCATGCCTGGTCCAGGCAGGCTGCTAGGCAGGTGGGACAGGGAAGGGGGTGCCCAACTGACCGCAGGGCGGACCGGGCGGCAGGGCGGGCACTCGCTCATCCGCTCACACACTCACTCGCTCAGCACGCGCCTGTGCGTTAAGGAAACAGAGATGAGTCGGAATCGAGCTGCGCCCAGTCTGGTGGGGGAGACAGACAGACACAGACAGTCAGGCAGCCCGAAGGGGCCAGCAGGTGGCCGAGGGGCAGATGGACCAGTGGGGTGGCGGGCTGGACCAGGTGCCTCACCTTGGGCTGGGTGGGTGCCATTGTCCAGGTAAGTGGTGGTGGTCTTCTCAGCTTCCTCCACAGCTCTGAGAGGGACAGTAGGAGAGGCAGATGGGACAGAGCAATCAGCCAGCTCCAGAGGCCTGCTTGAACCCATCCTCAGAGATCCCTGCTTTGATAGACTGCATCCAGTGGCACCCATATGAACCCCCCCTCTCGTGCACCTGCCTGGCTCTGCGTTAGGGTTCACACCTGTTGAAGCGCTGGTGTACCTCCCAGCAGCGTTTGCAGAGGAGCAGGACCCCAGACAGCACCACCAGTGTGCCACCCACAAACAGTGACATCACTACCACCAGCAGAACGTAGTTGTCCAGGATAGGATCAGGCTCGGCCTGCGGGCCACAATCGGTGGGTAAGGTCTCTGCTGGCTTGGACTCTGACATCCCATACACCCCCCTCATCCTGCCCTCGCACCCACCGTGGGGTGGCCAGTGGCGTTGTCCCAGGATGTTGTCAGAGCCATTGTGGCAGTGGTGGCAGCGGCTGTGGCCATGGTGGCTGTGGGCTGCATTCTGAGGTGGGAAGGAGGGGCCTAGAGGGACAGAATCTGTTTAGCTGCAGCTCTACCAGCTCCTTCCCACAGGAGCCAGTGCAAATGAGCCCACTCCCCACAGAGGAGCAGAAGCCCATATTGCAACAACTGTAGAGGTGGGGGGAGCCCCAGAGCAGCCCCCACCCCACTCGAATCAGCCCCTGGCCAGTTAGGGCCGGGGCGGGGGGGCCTTCTCTCTAGATGTTTCCCCACCTTAAAAGTGGGGGAGGTGGCGCTTATGTATGCATGCCTGTTGCAGCAGCTGGTGGGGCCGGCCCAGCAGGTAGCACCAGACTAGAAGCTCTGCCCAGGAAAAGGAAAGCACCCTTTGGAGGAATGGGGAAACTGAGGCCATGCAGCTCCTTCAGGCCAGACCCCAGGTGCCTCGCCTACCCCATCAGACTTTTGGGGCTGGGACTTGTTAGCCCCTGGCAGGGCCCCAGTCATAGATGGGGTGAGGAGAGAGCCCTCTGGACTATCCACCCACGGGGCAGGGATGGAGGGGCTGAGGGCAGTAACCCCATCCAGGGTCTGGGAGATCCAGGTCCCTCTCCAGCAAACGACAGTAGGAGTGAAAAGGACAAAGAAGGCGCATCTGTTCCCAGCCCTGAAGAATCTGGTTCCCATGGCGACCGAGCCAGCAAGGGAGGGGAGGGCGGGTTGCCAGGGAGCAGGGAGAGAAGGGGGCGCAGGAGGGAGGCCTCCTGCGGGGGCGGCACAGAGCGGCCCTTGGTGGCAAGATGGCTGCTGCTGCCCTCCCTGCTGTGCCCAGCCCAGGGCATCCGGAAGCCTCACCCAGGCTCTGGCTGGCCTCTGCGTCTGCCTTGTGTGTGGGGGAAACTGAGGCCAGGGAAGGGGGCTCAGCACTCGGGAATGGGTGCCTAGAAATGGCACCTGTCCCACCCTCAACACCCAGTGCAGCCGGGTGGGAAGGACCCGGCATCTCGAGGTCCAGCAGCCCTGAGCTGGCATGGCACTGGGCACGCGGGAGGCTCTTTCCCAGAGGAAGAGTGCACAGGCGCCAACCTCTCCAGTCCCTTAGGGCTTTCACTGCCACTGGAGAGCGGGTAATCCGAGGCCCAGAGAAGGGGAGGGTCTTAACCCAGGCCAGCTGTCCTCAGGGCTCCAGGTCAGAGACTGGCTGGGGCTTCCTTATACTGGGGGAAGAGAGCACATATGTAGGTCGGGAAATGAGTTCAGGCTGGAGGGTGTGGGGCGGAGGCACAGGACCTTAGTAGGAGACTGGGGAAAATGGCAGGAGGCTGAGGGGGAAAAGAGGTGACTCTTGGGGGAAGGCTGGTGCGGGAGCCGAGGGAGGAGGTTCCCAGGGGGCAGCCCCGAGACCCCGAGTCGGCCCCAGAACGGGGATGGCAAGGGAGAGGAGAGAGAAAATCCAACATTAAGCTCAACTCAACCCCGGACTAAGCCGGGAGGCCAAGACGTCATCGCCCTCGCCCGATGTTACAGGGGAAACTGAGGCCTGAAAAAGGCGTGGACAGGGTTTCCACTTAAGGAGGTCGGGCTGGGGGCCCAGCATTTGGGCCCCTCTGCCTGCTCCGGCTCCTCCGCTCCCGCCGGCTGCGCAGCCGAGTGGAGAAGAGCGGGTGGTCCGGAGCTAGGGCGGGTCCCGGGGCTGGCCGCGATACCCGGCCGCGCGGCCCCGGCCCGCACCCTACCCGCCCCGGTGCAGCCCCGGGCCCACAGCGCCTACCTCAGCGCCGGGACGCGCGGCCCATGGGCAGCGGGCGGGCGAGCGATTGCGCGGCGTTCCCGGCTGGCTCCGGCACCGGGTGGCCGCGGAGCAGGCGGAGAATTTATGAATGGAGAGAGCGGCGCGCGGGGGAGGCCGGCGCTAGAGGAGTGGCCGACGCACGTGACCCTGTTGGAGGCGCGCCCGTTCGGTGCACCCGGTGCCGACGGGTCCCTGGCCACCCGCCCCCGCCGCGGTAGTCGTTGGGTCTGGCTCTTTCGGCGCTGGCCACAGCCTCCCCTTCCCTTCCGGCAGGGGCGGGGGGCGGAGCCTGAGCTCCCGGGCTCCTCGCTTGGCACACAGAGCCGGCCCCCTCCCTCTGCGGCCGAGTCCCCGCCTCCAGCCCCTCGGCACGACTCACCTAACCCGGGTCACCAAGAACCAGCTGTTAAGGCGGCGAGTTCCTTGGGACGCATGATTACTCCTTGCCTCTCTCCTCAGATTTTGAAATGCACCTTAAAGATTTCTCAGGGTGCATGGACTGCCCTTCTTGCTTTCTCCATGAGGGTATGGAGGAAGATTCAGAGTGAAGGCTTCCGCCCTCAGGCCAGGGGACCTGGACCCACACCCCTCACCTGCACCCAGATGTGTGTCCCCCTGCTGTAATGCCTCGTCACGCCTCGCTTGCCTCCTTCTCTCCTCCTCTTAAGGGACAGGAAATGAGTAAAGGACAGCAGATACTCAAAGCTGTACTGAGGGCCACACGGGTCTAAATGAGCCCACAGATGCCTGCTCCTGGTGAGGTGATGTTGAGAGTATACCAGCAGGAGTCAACCCTGACTTCCTCTTACACATCCCAGCCCCATTTGGGCCAGTTTTCAACACCCTGCAATGGCATCTCTTTCTCATCCAGAAAGTGTGGCAGGCACAGGCAACCTCAGGGCCTGTGCTTTGGAAGGTGCCTGGCATGAATGGCTCCCTGTCCATTCAACCTAAAGATACCATACCACCACCTCCTTCAACTTTTTACTAAGCATCAAAGTCTCAGCATGCCTCTCTGCCTCCTTTTGGCTACAAATGTCACACCTCCCACCCCACATTTCTCATCCCCTACCCAACTTTCCTGGAATATTTTACTTGCTCTTGTCCCATGCCCGGCACAGTACAAGGCCTGGGCAGGCCGTGGTGGCCCTAGGGAAGCTGGCTCTGAACCAGTGGGAACCCCACGGACAGAGGCCTGAAATAAAATGGTGTTTGCAGAGCATCCCCATGTAGGAAGGAGCAGGACACCATCTTGTGGAAACAACATGGTCGGGTCCGGTTTTCTAAAAGGAGACTCTCTGGCTGTGTAGAAGATACCTGTGGTGAGACACGGAGGAGGCCAGGGCTATCCAGGAAGGAGATGTTGGCCACAGCGGCCATACAACATTGACTGGCCAGGACAGGTGGAATTCCAGAATAACCCTCAGCCTTCATCCCAGAATGGGGATTGGAGAGCTGTCCAGTAGATAGGTTTGAGGTGCCCACTGGGCCTTCTAGCTTCCTAGAGTGGCAGCCAAATGTGGGGTCAGAGGTTGGGGATGCTGCACAGGACACTCCTAAAAAAAGTGAGCAGGGTTTCTTTGACACAACCATTAACCCCCAAAGCCAGAATGACTAACCCCCTGACCCCCAGTGACTTTCGCAGCACAGGCCTAGGAAGGATCCAGGCTCCAGCCTCCATCCTCAGGTGCACAGAGCAGGACCCTGGCCAGTGTGCAGACCTGGACCCAGGCAGGGAGCAAGGTGCAGCCTTCAGTGTGAGAGCCCTGGGAGGTGTCAGACTTACCCCCATAGGGTCTCACTGGCCATCAGCCCCAGTCCTCGGCCAACTGTGACCGTGACTCTCCCCTGTTCCCTGCACACCTGGGCTCCAGCCCTTTGCACTGTCTCTCAAGGTCCTTCTCAGAGTGCGCCCCATCCCCGCCAGCAAGAACTCCTCCTTGGCCCCGGAACCCAAAGTGTGTGTGTGGGGGCGACACTGGCGGGCCGGCTGGGGCCGTGAAAAAGCGTGAGTGAGGGGGTGGGGTGGTGACGTCATGGCCGCGAGCGAGGCTGCGCAAATTGCGGCTGACGTCAGCGGAGCACTGCACAGCCCGCGCCCGCGGTCCTGCGTCAGAGGATCGCGGAGGCGAGGGCCGGCCAAGGGCCGGCTGGGGGCGGTGAGCACATCTTCGGGCTCCGGGCGCCCTCTGTCGGCATTGTGGAGCCCTCCCATGCCGTCCGGCGCCTCTGCTAGGGCTGTTCCACCTAGAACGCCGTTTCTCAGCGCACCTGCCCCATCCCCCTTACTGGTCTCACTTTTTTTTTTTTTTTTGGCATTTGTCACCACTTAACACGCTACACGATCTGCTCATTATGTGACATGTTGGCTTAAAGCTCCCCTCTCCAAATCCAGAGCAGGAACCTAGATATGTCCCTGATGACTCTCTAGCACCTGGCATCCAAAGGGCGCCCCCAAAGTCGCGAACTACACTGGAGTGCAAGCGTTTCAGCTTCGCTACGCTGCTGGTCCTCCCCTCCGCCCCACCCTCCCCGCGCAGAACTGTCTCACCGCTCCAGCCTGACTCCGGGCGCTTCCCGGAAGGAAACTACAACCCCCAGAATGCCTAGCGCCCCGGCGGTGCGTTAGCGTTGACGTCGCGTACTACCCGCCGGGAATCGTAGTTTGCGCGTGCGCCCTCGCCGAGACTTCTCCTCCCAGACGTCCCTGAGAGTTGTCCTCCTCGCCCTACGGGTTGCCCGCGTCTTGCCGGGGTCTGCAGTTCGCTCGCCTCCTGACGTTGCCATGTTGCTCTCCGTTTTGCTCCGTAGACCGGTCCTGGGCCGCCTCGTGCGCCAGGCTCGTGCTTACGCCGAGGCCGCCGCCGCCCCAGCCCCCGCTGCCGGTCCGGGCCAGATGTCCTTTATCTTCGCCTCCCCTACGCAGGTTTGGACGCCACGGGTCGCCATCCCTAGGCTCCGCGCGCCTACTCCTTGTACGGTCTAGCAGGCGAGACCCTCTCAGCCCGTGAAATCTTGGCTCCCTGCCCTGGTTCCGCAGCTCTCTTTCTAGCTTGGTGCGGAGCCCGAGTCCCCTCCCCCCATTCCCCGGAACCTGTACACAGAGGGCCTCATGTGCCCCTCCGGCCAAGCCTTGGAAGTAAGCGCCTCCCGGGCTGGCACACTACTGTGCTCTTCCGATGTCTCCATAGCATTCCCATTTTGCAGACGAGCAAAATAAGGCGCAGCTGTCCCAGCACCAAAACTGAAGCATCAGCCCCCAGCATTGGGCTGGCTCGGTGCCTCTCTTAACCCTCATCATCATCTGCGCGAGGTCCTCCTCTGACCCATTTCACTGAAGTCCTGAAAATTGAGTCTCTGTGGCGGTGGGGTTGGCCTGCAGCAACGGGATTCCTCGTCCTCTTGTCTCCAGGTATTCTTCAATGGTGCCAACGTTCGGCAGGTGGACGTGCCCACGCTGACCGGAGCCTTTGGTATCCTGGCTGCCCATGTGCCCACTCTGCAGGTTCTACGCCCGGGGCTGGTCATAGTTCACGCAGAGGATGGCACCACTTCTAAGTACTTTGGTAAGTCCAGTAGAGGGTGTAACTGAGCCATTACTGCACATCCCAGCAGGTCAGTCTCCATCTCAGTTGGACCTGTGAGAAAAGTAAAGTTTGAGAGACTTATCTTCTATACAGCTTGTAAGCATCCAAGATGTAATGGCAGGTAAACAAGGCAAGGCCTTGTTCTCACCCAGCTTATGACTGGCTGTGAATTAACCAATGTGTGATGGGTCTGGGGTGATAGGTAAACACTAGGAAGAGAAGCTAAGCGAGGTTGGAGGCCTGGTGCAGTGGCTTATGCCTGTAATCCTAACGCTTTGGTAGGCTGAAGCAGCAGGATCCAGCCTGGGCAACATAGCAAGATTCTACTGAAAACAGAAAAATTAGTTGGGCATGGTGGTTCACATCTGTAGTCCCAGGTGCTGGGGAGACTGAGGTGGGAAGATCTTTTGAGCCTAGGAGTTCAAGGTTACAGTGATGATACCACTGCACTCCAGCCTGGACGACAGAATAAGACCCTATCAGAAAAAAATTAGGTAATGAGTACGGTGCCTCACACCTATATAACCTTAGCACTCGGGAGGCTGAGGTGGGAGGATTCCTTGAGCTCAAATTTGAGAGCTGTCTGAGCAAGAGCAAAACACCCTGTCTACTAAAAATAGAAAAATCTAACAGGGCATGGTGGTGTGTGTCTATAGTCCTAGCTACTCAGAAGGCTGAGGCAGGATTATTGCTTGAGCCTGTGAGTTTGAGGTTGTTTCGAGCTAGGCTGGTGCTACAGCACTCTAGCCTGGGCAACAGAGTGACATTTTTTCTCTCAAAAAAAAAAAAAAAAATCCAAAACTTGGCTTGGCGCCTATAGCTCAACAGCTAGGGTGCCAGCCACATACACTTGAGCTGGAGGGTTCAAATCTAGCCAGGGCCTGCCAAACAACGACAACTGCAACAGCAACAAAAAATAGCCGGGTGTTGTGGCAGGCACCTGTAGTCCCAGCTACTTGGGAGGCTGAGGCAAGAGAATCACTTAAGCCCAAGAGTTTGAGGTTGCTGTAAGCTGTGACGCCATGGCACTCTACCCAGGACCATATAGTGAGATTTTGTCTCAAAAAAAGAAAAAAAAATCCAAAACGCAAACCTAAAAATAAAGTATGCAAGAGAGGGACAGTGAATTTCAGTGAAAAAGGGGCAGAAACTGATTTTAAGAAAGCTTTTCTCGGGTTGTACCTGTGAGTCAAGGAGTAGGGCACTAGCCCCATATGCTAGAGGTGGCAGGTTCAAACCCACCAGCCAAAAACTGCCAAAAAAAAAAAAATTTTCTCCAGTGCCACTTGTCAGTAGTGGTGGAGGTAGATTTGAGCCTCTGATCCCAGCTCAGCTTCGGGGCTGATAGGTTGAATGGGGAGTGCTTTCCCCCAGTAGAGGCATCTTGTGGTCCCCTTGTCCCATGTATGTCCTTGGGCCTCCTCCTGCCTTTCATCTTCTCTTGGGGTGTCTTGTTCTTTTTCTACAGACATCTGCCCCCGTTTGGGTCCTAGGATCAGTCCTTTGGGGATCACCCTTGGTCATGACTGTTACTATGTACAGGATGTAGACTTGATCGTGTGTGAGGTCTCATGCTTTCCCTCCCACAGTGAGCAGTGGCTCTGTCACAGTGAATGCCGACTCCTCAGTGCAGTTATTGGCTGAAGAGGCAGTGACACTGGACATGCTGGACCTAGGGGTGAGTGTTAGAGGGGAAATTGAGGCTCAGAGCAGGTGAAAACTAAGAGTTCTCTGGCTACTGGGGAGGGAGCCCAGTGGAAAGGCAGATCCTGGGCTGGGGTCTCTGCTCTGTCCTCACCCCTCACCCATTCCCAACAGGCAGCCAAGGCGAATTTGGAGAAGGCGCAGATGGAGCTGTCAGGGGCAGCAGACGAAGCCACAAGGGCAGAGATCCTGATTCGCATTGAGGCCAACGAGGCCCTGGTGAAGGCCCTCGAGTAGGCAGGTGGTGCGTGCCCCTTGTCACCAGGGAGACCAAGGCTTGGAGCTGAGAGGGGATATTTGAGGCAGGGGTCCCAAGCTGTCCAGCAGGAGCCAGCAAACCCCAGTCTTCTTAGGGAAGCCATGGAGTCCACTAGGGGGCAGCACTACTCAGCATTCTGCCTGGGGCCTGCAGGGCCTGTCTTTTAGTGCTAGAGAATCTCCGGGAAACAAGCCCTCACCAGCTTTGCCAGGTCTGGGAACTGAGGGTATGTCACCTCCGACCCTGATGGTCCGCACATCACCCCTTCAGAGTCTGCCACTGGAATCTCTGCTCCAAGCCACCTCCACAGATGACCTGCCCTCAGCTTTTGCCCCCAATTAAAGACCAGCAATCCTGACTTGTATACAGTGCTTTGTCATTCCTGCTTGGAGTAGTGAGAGCCTCTTGGGCCTCTCCCCAGGTTCTCTGTTTCCATTATGAAACAGGGACTAAGTGCCTTGGCCCAAGAGGTCCTCTGGAATAGGAGGGTTCTTGAAAGTGACAAGTGATGTATGGGGCAGCTCTAGAGGGATGCAGCCAGGAGGGCAGTGGACAGAGTACTAATCTCCCCAAGAGGAGAGTTGCCACTCCTGGGTCTTGGCTTAGGGGCACTTAAGAGACACCTGTGTGGCTTCCTGGTCTCCAATTGTGGTGCTGTGACTAGGCAGCAGTGTCAAGCTCTCTGTAGCCCCAGCCCCTCCCCACCAGCTCTGGGAAATGGCAGGCCACCTTCCCTGTGCATGCCTAGCCTGTGGGTGGCCTCACCTGGCCAGGTGCCTAATCCCCTGTGGTGTGGGCATACAGGCCTTGGGGTGGGGCCAGATGGGCAGAGAAGTCCTGCAAGGGGGGTGGTTCCCTGGCACTGCCCCACCTTCTTTCAGAAATGCTGGAGGTAGCTCTGGCACCAGCCTTGGGTGGTGAGGGTAATGTCAAGGGGCTGTGGGGGCAGGTTTCTCTTTACCACCCCCTTTCCTTCAGGGCTGTCAAGGTGGGTTAGGGTGGGGATATCTGGGACGTATGTGAAGAGTCATTCTACGGCTGCTTTTGTCACTGGGGCCAGGACATTGACAGGGAGTCCAGCTGGAGCCTGTCAGTACAGATAGGCAGCTAATGCTTGTGTCATGGTCCCATGTGAGTAGATAGGTCATGGATGTGAGATCTGTGTGCAGGAGCCTCCAGGCATGTTCCCAGTTGGAGAGGGGGGCAGCAGATCAGGTGACTGTCAGGCTTCCTATCAGAGCCCTTCCCCTTGGTTCTCAGGGACAAGTAAGTGGCCAGGTCCTACTTCTCCAGGTACCCAGCCCAGGGAAGGCTGTACCAGCCATAGTGTAACTGTGCAATTTCCCTCCCTGAACCCTATCCCCTGGCTCTGAGCCCAGTCCTCCAGTTCCTGGCCAGGCTATGAAGCCCTATAAATAAGACTCAGGGCACAGCTGGTGCTTGGCAGAATCCCAGCACTGAGTGCCTGTCCCTGGCCTGGGCCAGCACACCTCACACTGGGGATCCATCCCACCCTCTGGGGAAGTGTGAGTCCTGATGTCATCTTGCAGAACAGCCAGTGCTGACCAGGGGCATCTTGGGGCAGGGGCTCATGAGCCAAGAGGTCACAACACTTCCCTGAAGGCAGGCCCTGTACTTACCGGAACAGGACAGACCACAAAGGTTTGTTCCTAGCCTAGGAAGGTCTGCTCAGTGTCTCTTGGTTCCTGCTCACACCTGGAACAGACCACTCGACCATGTGGATGCTCCATGTAAGGAAAAACTCATGTCTCGGCATGTTTATTAATTCTGACTGGCCCAGGGTATCTTGTACCCAAAGGCCCACAGTCACACACAGGGTAACCTCCCCTCGCTCCAGTGTCCATCATGTCCCGACTACCCCAATTATCCTACTGTGAACTGGCCTGAGGTTATGGTTCCAGGATGCAGAGCCCTGCCCACTCAATGGTAACCCTCAGACTAATGCGACCTGTCCAGAGGAGAGGAGGGCCAGATGGGCACAGTGTAGTCAAGGAGGCCCTCTGCCCTACCCAGGGTGCTCTCAAACATCGAAAGCCCTTGGTCCCAAAGCCTACAGCTTCCTCCAAAAGCAGAACAAACCCAGCCCGGCAGGTCCCTCCCGGGGCCCCTCATCATTACCCCACAACCTACAAATGGTCTTTGCCCTACACCTGAAGTCTCTCACTTGAGCTCCCAGAGCTGAGGGTGCAAGCTGTTTCCATTTTCTGGAGAACCATCCTCTATGACAAACTCATTCATCCATCAAACCCCACCTCCTGTGACCCTCTTTTGAGTCTTTTAGCCTCTCCCTGCTGGGTTGGGAGTGCCTCAGTGCCCCTGTCTCAACGTGGGGGCAAGAGGTTGCAGGGACCCTTGGATGGGAGCAGGATGGAGACCTGGAAAGGAGCACTGCCTTGGGAGGGGTGCCCCAGGGTGAGAGTGGGGATGGAGGTGGTCAGACCAGACAAAGAAAGAAACCAGGTAAGTTTCTTACCTGGACAGGAGATGCTGGGGTAGAGCCTGGAGTCGTCCTCTGGGCAGAGACAGCAGGTGGACAGAGGGCCTCATCCCCACCCTGGGAAGCCATCCACCCAGAGTGACCCACTGGGAGAGGTACCCTGTTCATCATTGGCCGTGTGGCCTCAGTTTCTTCATCTATAAAGCAGGTGATTATGCCCACTCCAAAGGCTGGATACTAGCACATGTGCATTCATTAATAAAGCAATGGTCTCAGAGTGAGCCCTGCCTAGGTCTCTCATTCTACTCTCCAACTCTGGAGAAACTGAGGCTCAGGCCAATTACTTCCTGCTGACACACAGCGTACCCAGCTGGTAAGTGGCAGGGCACAAGCCGGGTCTGGCACTGCCAAATCGCTCCATAAACGCCCTCTGAGGTCACAGTTTAAAGGATGCAGGTGGTCAGGCTGCCGGGTAGCTGGCTTGGGCACCCCCACTTCACGGAGGTGACTCCGGCCTGTTTTCCTGGCCGGTGGCCACTGACTCAGGCCCCTCTTCCTGTCCCCCCACGCGGTAACCCCGAGCCTGGGGCATCGGGAAAGGGGGTGGGGCAGGGCGCGGGTGGCCGGTTTTGGATGCATCCCAGTACAAGGAGACTCAAGCTCAGTGGCATTCAAGGGGCTCTCCCATTTAATGGGCGAATCTTGGGGGCCCGGTTGCCTATGCCCTATTTAGCCCCCCGGGTCCTGACCGGCAGGCAGGGGCGGGGGCCAGCTGCGTCACCGACCGCCCAGCCCCCCCCCCCGCCCCCTGCCCGCCCAAACTCCACCCTGAGGGAAGGCGCCGCGGATAAAGGCTCAGGGGCCGCCTGCTCGGCCCCAGACTGACTCGGCCACTACGCACTGGTATTTGGAAGGGTTACTTTCAGGACTGTTGGGACGTAGGACTGGCTGCGCCCGGTGAGTGGAGAGTGGGACCCCCTGTCCGAGAAAGATACCCCCACTTTCCTTTGTTCTTGGGGCAGGCAGGGATCCGGCTGCCTCAGACCCTGGGAGGCCCACCGAAGAAGGGCGTGGGGTGGGAGGTGCTCTGTGTAGCCAGCACCGCCCTGGCCAGACCTCAGCCCCCGCCCCGCCCCCACGGGGCACTCCCCCTTCCTCACGAGTGACCTTGAACTAGTTGCCAGTCCAGCCTTAGTTTCCCAGGCCAGGCGGTCGCAGTCCCAGTCTCCGGACACAGAGTCTTCTGTCCATTTTGTGGTTCCCGCCTGCCAGTAGTTTCGTCGCCCTCCTCCCCTGTCCCCTGCCGGGGGCATTGCGACGCCCCCTCCCTCGGTACTCCGACAGCGCTCCCGGGTGGGGCCGGCAGAGGGCGCGCCGACGCTGCTGACTCACCGCAGCCCCGGGCGGCGCGCGCGGGCGCAGCCGGGGACGCCGCGTCACGTCACGGCTCGGGCGGGTGCGTCTCGGGAAACTGGCCCTGCCCGGGGAATGAGGGGCGGGGACTGGAACTCGAGGTGGCATAAGACTGAGAGGGGCCCTCCCGGCACCATTCGTCCCTGCCACATCATCACCCAGCCTTCGGCCACACGCCCACCAACCGGGAGGCCCGGCACGCTAAACCATCTCCGTGAGCCACCGGGCCTAGGACCCCGGCCATGAGGCGCGGGATTCACGTTCCTTTTTTTCCCTGGCCGCTGCTTCAGGGACAGACGAACGCGATGGGGAGCCCCCTCCACTTCCTGATCCTCCCGACGCTGAAAACAATGGCCTGCGGCCCCTCCCCACGCCAAGCCCACTCCCCTGGGGCCACGCGGAGGAGACGCTCGGTCCCCAAACCGGTGTCCCGCGCCCCTACGGGCCCACCCGCCCTTTGTTTGGGGCTCCAGGCCCTTATGAATGGCTCGCGGCGCGGGTGGGGGCGCGGGGGCGGGCACGGAGCGGCGCCAGCCCCGCCTCCGCCGCGCTCCCCTTGGTCGCCCAGGCGCCGGGGCGGGACGAAAGGGTGGGCCTTGCTGCCACGTGGGGCCGCGCCGCGCCAATTTCCATTGGCCAGGACGCGCGGCCGACTGGGCGTTCAGGGTGCGCCGATTGGTCGGTTTTAGGCCGGCGGAGTAAGTAGTGAATGGGAGGGGGCGGCGGCCCCGCCCCTTGGAACGTTGATACATTATAACTTTTTTTCTTGTTACTTTCACCCCCAGATCCTCAGCGCGGCGGCGGAGACGGCTGTGACTGTTGCTAAGGGAGGGGACGCGCGAGGAAGCGCTACCCGAGCGGCAGACAACACCAAACGGGACCCACCGAAGGGCGCCCCCTCCCTGGGACCCTCCCCCGCCCCGCGACTCCGTCTCGCCAGCTGCCCTTTAAAGGAGCCGCGAGTGCCGTCCCCACCTCCGGAAGGTGCCCCAAAGAGCTGACGCGACCCCGGAGCGCCACTCGGATTTTTGATTTTTGGTTCGCTTTCCACTACTGGGACGTTCTCGAAGAGGACGGGTGCTGCCTCCTGCCCCCAAGTGCATCGCGGACCCCTGCTCGGGGGAGCTCCTGGCCCCTGCCCCGGAGGCTTGGTGGCGATTGGTGCCGCACCGCGAATTCCAGGCCCCCCTCGCGCGCGGGGGATGGAGCCGCAGCCCGGCGGCGCCCGGAGCTGCCGGCGCGGGGCCCCCAGCAGCGCCTGCGAGCTGGACCCAGCGGCCGAGGCGGCACCCATGAGCCTGGCCATCCACAGCACTACCGGCACCCGCTACGACTTGTCGGTGCCGCCCGATGAAACGGTGGAGGGGCTGCGCAGGCGCCTGTCGCAACGCCTCAAAGTGCCCAAAGAGCGCCTAGCCCTGCTTCACAAAGACACGTAGGTACCGCGCGCTGCCCCCGGCCCTCGCGGCCCCCGGGCGGGAACAAAGAGCGCGCGGCGTAGGGTAGGAAGAGGGTAGCCAGACGGGGGGCGGGGGAGCGTCGCGCGCTCTCGGGCGCCCTCTTCTCGGCCTTGCCTGCCTCCGGCCCCCTCCCCCGCTCAGGGGTCGCCTCACAAAGGCGGCTGCGAGGGCGTCCCGGGCCGGATTTAAGCGTTCCCCTTTGAGGGTAAGCAGGAATTCCAGGGCAGCGCGGGGTTCCGGCTGCGGGAGTGGGGGCTTTAATCGCCCCCTTTCTGCCTGCATCCTTGCCGCTTCCGCATCTGCTCGGCGGTCCCCTGCGTCTGGCTTTCTCCCCCTCTTGCAGCTTTCTCCCCCCCTTTGTTCTCATCGTCGCTCCAGGCAGCCTCTTCCTCCCCCCTAGTATTTAAATCGCCTTCGGGCCGGGGAGCCCTCCCCCCCCCCCCCGCCGCGGGCCTCCTGGGACACGCAATGTCCATCCCCAGCGGAGGAGCCCCGGTGGGGGAGGGGCAGAAGGGGGAGGGTCTCCTTTGTCTGAGCGGCGGCGGCCAGCGCCAGGGTGGGAGGGAAGGAGGAGGGGTAGCCTGGCCAGCGCAGCCTCTGAAGGCCTCTCTTCGGACATAAATAAGCCCTTCAGCAGCGTCCACAGAGAGGAGCCTAGGTTAGTATTGGGAGATTGTAGACAGGAGCTGCTTTTGTGGGGGCAGAGGAGGGTGGCAAAGAGCACACTGGGGCCCAGAAGATGACAAAATGTCTCGTTGAGATACAAAGGAAATATCAGAGTCTGAACTTGGGGTTCCCGGGGAAGAGATGGTCTGAACCGCCAGGATAGGGGCTCCCAGAGCCAGACAGACTTCACACGCTGGGGGCCCCGATCTGGAACCCAGGAAGGGGTGGGGGTGAGAGTGACTTCTCTCTTCTCCCCTCATAAGCACAGCCCTCCCCCACGGCCTCCGCTTCCGTGTCCCTGTGTTGTCTTCAGAGTCTCATCCTCTTCCTTCCTCCCCCTAGCCGGCTCAGTTCGGGGAAGCTGCAGGAGCTCGGCGTGGGTGATGGCAGCAAGCTGACCTTGGTGCCCACTGTGGAAGCGGGCCTGATGGTAAATGGCTGTGGGGTGGTGCACCCAAACTCCCAGACACAGGCAGGCAGTTGCCTCTTCCCAGCCACCCTCACACACTGTGTGGCGCTCCCTCCCCTGTAAGGGTAGCCCACTCCAGCAAGCAGGGTCCCCCCCACCCTGAAGCTCTTGCCCAGGGCTGGGAACCTGCACTCAGGTTGCCTTCTCCGCCTCCCTCTTTGTAGTCTCAGGCCTCCAGGCCGGAGCAGTCTGTGATGCAAGCCCTTGAGAGTTTGACGGAGACCCAGGTAAGGACCACAGCACCAGCCCCTTCTTAACCTAAGGGGGAAGCCCAAGTTGACAGGGCATTTCTCCACCACTCTATAGAGAACCTGGGGAGTGTTTGTGCACCCAGAAGGCCTGTGGGTGAGGGGAGGAGCCTCCACCTCGCCTTGGTGCCAGCCTGGCCTGGTCACTCTGCTTCCTTTCTGGCCCCTAGCACTCACCACCTGACCTTGAGGGCTTTCTCTCCCACGGTTGCTGCCATGGTGGGGGAGGGGATGAAGCTTTCACAAGCCTGCCTCTGGGGTGACCTTGGCACAGGGCTCAGACCCAAGACCTGCTTCCTTCGCCCTGTATGCCTTGCTATGGAGCACACCCCCCCCCCAGCCACTGTGGTTTCCCCAAAGCCAGTTTCTCCTTTTTTACATTTCTGCTTGAGGGGGGGGAGCCCACATTGATGACACTCCTTCCGCCTTCATGACCCCATTGTGGAGGGTGGGGACCTCATCTCCTCCTCCTCCTCCCACTCCCCCTCCTCCTCTCTGCTGGCCTTTGTTCTCTACCCCTAAAGGAGGAGGCAGGGGTGCCCAGCCTTAGGGCCAGCAAGTCCTAGACAGGATGTTAGGAAAATATTTAGTAACCAGCCAGGAGGGAGACTGGGGCTAACCCGCACCCAGGTTCCCGGTTTTGCTGTAGCTTTTTTTTTTTTTTTTTTTTTGTTCCCTCTTTTTCTTATTTTCTTGGCAGTGGTAGGGCCTTCCTCAGATGAGGGCCCTGGCCACCTCCCAAGAGGGTGACACAGGCCTCAGCAATCCACCGGGTGCCAGGGTGGGGGAAGCAGGCTGCTGCCCGCCCTGGTGAGGGGGTGGGCCGGTTCCTTGGCCAGCCACTGGAAACCTGCTCCACAGCTTTGGTGGCAGATTCTTCCCTTCCTTCTGCCCCAGGCCCTGGCCCCCTTCCTCCTTCCTGACATGTAGCATCCTGCTCTCCCCAAGCAACAGTAGAGGAGGGGGTAGGGAGGGAGCTGGGTGGTCTGTTGGTGGGGTTGAGACAGCTGGGGTCCAGGGAGCTAGGTAGGGGCTGCAGGTGATTTGCTGGAACAAGTGTGAACAGAGCTCTTTGCCGCTGAGGGTTGGCAGGGGGGCCCAGGGTGTATTTGGTTCACATCTTCCTCAAGCCTGCTTCAGGAGAGGGGGCACTGGGTGGAGTGACTGGGCTCCCCAGGGTTGCTTCCTTGACTGGCACAGAGTCACACCCGCCCATTTGTCCTCCCCAGGGAGGAAGTTGCAGGCGGGCATTTGGTTGGGGGGGGAGCTACTCTCAGGAAGCTACCCTAAGATCTTCCAGCGAGGTGTATCTCTGGGGCAACGGGGCAGTGCAGGCTGGGCCTTGGGGTAGAGGCTGCACCCTGCCCTCCTTGCTCCCCTCCCCATGGGCCCCAAGCAGAGAAGGTTACGCCAGCCACTGCCAGCAGACCCAGCACTGGGAGGGAGTGCTGGGAGGCGGTCGGTTCTGAGTCATTCCAGCTTGTGTCACTTCTCAGAAACCACCCCCCCATCTTGGCCCCTGGGGAGACCAAGGCGCTGGCCAGGCCCCAGAATAGGGGTTCACTGAGTGCAGGGTCAGATACACCCCTGCCTACCATGGAGGGAGGATGATTGGAGGGTTGATGTTCATCAGGGTGTGCCGAGGCCTTGGGAGATTCCAGTCCTAGGCACTGACTGGTCAGGGCCCCCTTCCTGCAGCAAGCTGCCGCCCCCTTGGCCACCGCCCCACCCAGGACAGATAAATATTTATCTTGAGAAAGCAAAGGTTAGGATGGAAGAATTTGTCCAGGAATTCCGCCCACTCAATGGCCTGGTGACTTAGCTTGTGAGGGGGCTTGAGATTGGTCCCCCTCCTGTATCCATAGGCAGAGGATTTGGGGGCCTAAAAGGGTGGGGGAAACGTGAGGTGAGGATTATTTGAGGTCAGTAACTGCCAGCTGGGCCCCTCCCCCTCTGGCCTCAGTTTCCCCTTAAAGAACCAAGTTGGCCAGGGAGGGCCAGGCCCCCTGTCTGACGCGCCTCTGTCCCCCACAGCCCTCAGCGGCGCCCGGGCCGGGCCGGGCTGGCGGAAGAGGCTTCCGGAAATACAGATTCATTTTATTTAAGCATCCGTGGCACCGACAGGGACCCCCGAGCCCAGAGAGGGGCGGCGAGAGGCCCCAGGTCACACAGCGCTGGGGGGACCGGGCCGGGCTGGGCTAGGGGCAACGCAGGCTGAAACCTGGGCTGATGGACCTACTCTCTCTACAGGTCAGTGACTTCCTGTCGGGCCGCTCACCTTTGACATTGGCACTTCGAGTGGGTGACCATATGATGTTCGTCCAGCTGCAGCTTGCCGCCCAACACGCCCCACTGCAGCACCGCCATGTACTAGCTGCTGCAGCTGCTGCAGCCGCAGCTGCCCGAGGAGATCCCAGCATAACCACTCCTGTGTCCTCTCCCTGCCGACCAGTATCCAGTGCTGCCCGAGTTCTTCCAGTGCCCAGCAGCCCATCCCCTTCCTCCTCTTCTGTCACAGCCGGCTCCTTTCGATCCCATGCAGCCTCTCCTACCTGCCCTGAAGTGAGTTTTCAAAGGGTTATCCCAGGGCTCTGAGCCACAAATGCATTTCTCAAATCGAAAGTTATCATTTGACTTTGGGCTGATGGGTTATCTCTAGACCTTGGGCTCCCCTGATTTTGGATAGATGGGTTGTCTAGATTCTGAGCTAGTGGTGTCACTCTGATCCTAGCCCCTAACTCATGTGCTCCTTCCTCCCTGTCAGCAGATGGACTGCTCCCCCGCTGTCAGTAGCAGTATCAGCCCTGGTGCCAGCACCACCTCCTCCCCAGGGGGCAGCGCTACACCCAGATCCCGAAAACCCGGTGCCGTCATTGAGAGCTTTGTGAACCATGCCCCAGGGGTCTTCTCAGGGACCTTCTCTGGTAGGTGTTATGGCACTTACATGTGTCCTGTGACCCTGTACACTTGAGGTCACATGTCCACCCATAGTCAATTACACCAGTGTTCTGAGGAGACCCAGGATCATTTGTCTGAATGATAACTTCATCTTTCTCGTAGGAATCTCCATGCACATGTATGACCCTAAACAAGGGCATGTGTCCCACTGCCACTCAGTGGTCCACCTACATGCATGAGGCCACATGCACATCTGAGGCCACTTGCCCACCCTGCTCCTTAAGCTCATATGTAGACCCTTGTCTGTGTGTTTGTGCACACACTGGGTGCTCACAGCCTTCTCTACTCACAGGCACGCTGCACCCCAACTGCCAGGACAGCAGTGGGCGGCCACGGCGCGACATTGGCACTATCCTGCAGATCCTCAATGACCTCCTGAGCGCCACGAGGCACTACCAAGGCATGCCCCCTTCGCTGACTCAGCTTCGCTGTCATGCCCAATGTGCAACAGCCCCTGACCTCGCATCTAAAACTACCTCCTGTGAGAAGCTGGCAGCACCCCAGTCCTCCGTGCTACAGGGCCAGAGCCAGATCCGCATGTGCAAGCCCCAGGGTGAGTGGCCTACCTCAGGATCCCACTGTCCCCACCCATCCATCCTCTGGCTTCTCAAGGGCTCTCTGTGTGAGCTGCTGGGCAAGGGAGCAGCTGACCCCCCTGGAGACTGGGGGGGAGCAGCAGCTGTCTCTGCCCCTGCTCTGCTGTATCCTAGAGAGAAGGAGGCATGTGTGTCAGGACACAAAGTGTCCTTGTGCATTCCCAAGGGGCCCCTGAGCCTCACTTCCTCCTGGTACCTCCTTCCCTACCCCCACCACCATCTATAGATGGCATTTGGAGGCTCTATGAATGGCCAGCTCATGTTTGGCTGGTTGGGGTAGGAGCCACAGCCCTCCCTCCACCCCTAGCATTTAGGGGGCTGGAGAAAGCAAGGAAGCTCCCTCCCCAAACATCCGGGTTTCTCCCTATCCAGTTTCCTGGGACAGTGGTCACTGCCATCAAAAGGTTTATAGCCTAATTCATAAAAGAGGGAAACTGGGCGGTGCCTGTAGCTCAGTGGGTAGGGTGCTGGTCCCATATACCAAGGGTGTCAGGTTTGAACCTGGCTCCGGCCAGCTAAAACAGCAATGACAACTGCAACAAAAAAAAGCCAGGCATTGTGGCCAGTGCCTGTAGTCCCAGCTACTCAGGAGGCTGAGGCAAGAGAATCGCTTAAGCCTAAGAGTTAGAGGTTGCTATGAACTGTGATGCCATGGCCCTCTACCGAGGGTGACAAAGTAAAAAGAGGGAAACCAAGGCACAAGCCTACATGTCCTCCTCAAGTCACAGAAGCAGGCATGCAGGTTCAAATTCCAGTTTATTGCTGGGCGCGGTGACTCTTGCCTGTAATCCTAGCACTCTGGGAGGCTGAGGTGGGTGGATTGCCTCTGCTCAGGAGTTTGAGACCAGCCTGAACCAGAGTGAGGCCCCCATCTCTAAAACAAAATAGACAGGCATTGTGGGCACCTGTTGTCCTAGCTACCAGGAAGCTAAGGCAAAAGAATTGCTTTGAGCCCAAGAGTTTGAGCTTGCTGTGAGTTATGACACCATGGGACTCTACCGAGGCCAACAAAGTGAGACTTTGCCTTGTCTCAAGGAAAAACAAACAAAAATCCAGTTTATTCATTCCATGCCTGTTTTGGAAGTGCCTTCCTTGAGAGAGGCCAGCCCTGACCTTGCTCACAGTCAAGCAGCATAAACCATTAATAAGGGAGATAAGGAAGTAGCTGTCTGGGAGCATGAGCTGCTCACCCAAGGTGGCAGTGGATGCCCTTACCTGTCTTCCTTGCTGGCACAATTACCCAGGAGAGCAGGGATTTGCCTGACCACAGGCATTGGCTGAGGGTCCTCTGTGTTTGAGGAAGGCTGTTCTCAGGCCTCTCCAAGTCATAGTACTCTACCTCCTTTGTAGGGGACCGGCTCCGGCAGACAGAAAACCGCGCTACACGCTGCAAGGTGGAACGTCTGCAGCTCCTGCTGCAGCAGAAACGGCTCCGCAGAAAGGCCCGGCGTGATGCCAGGGGCCCCTACCACTGGCCATCAAGCCGAAAGGCTGGCCGAAGCGAAAGTAGCAGCAGTGGGGGTGGCAGCAGCCCTAGTGAGGCTGCTGGCCTGGGCCTGGACTTCGAGGACTCCGTTTGGAAGCCAGAAGTCAACCCTGACATCAAGTCTGAGTTCGTGGTGGCCTAGAATCAGTCACCTTTGCCCCTTAAACCCCAGCCCAGGGCAGTGGGGACGCCAAGAACTCCACTGGGAACACAGCTCAACTCTGGAGGGCAAGCGACTACTTCCCCCACCCCTCCCCCAGCCAGAAGCCTTTCCTTGTTTTTTGTATTTTTTTTTTTCTTACCATGGTTCTCTCAACTCTCATGGACTTGGCTTCCTACCTCCTTCATCTCCCACACTCCCCTCCTCCCCTTCTTTCACCCGGGCTCCTTGGGCTCCCCCTGGCCTGTGTGCCAGGTCCTCCCGCCCACCTTCCCCAGCTCCAAATATGTAGCAGTCTTTCCAGATGGTTGAGAGCAGGAGTCTGAGGAGACCGCCCCCACCCCCTTCCGCTCTGCCTTCCTCCCCTCAACACCCAATTCAGGTTTTAAGTCAAAAATGTAGATGCCTCATGAAGCACTTTACAGACCAGGGAGGGGACCCCAGAGAGGAGGACCCCATCCCAACCCCTCTCCCTCCCCCCCCCAACACACACACTCCCTGCAGACTTCTGGCCTCCACCCTACACCAGCTGTGTCTCCCCTAGTTGACTAGGGGACTGTTTTCCATTTCTAGTCTGTTTTCTGGGTCTCTTCATTTTCTTTTTTTTTTTTCCTTTAAAAAGGAAAGCAAAGTTGTTTTAGCAGAGAGGGTGGCTGGTCAGGGGGCTGCCTTGGGTTTACTGTGGGACCCTTTCCTGCCAGGAAAGGAAACTGAGGGGAACAGCCCTCAGGGCCACCAGGCTGTTGCCACCACCACCGTGCTATTTCCTCCTGCCCCCACCCCTGGTTTTTCCTTACCTCCTGCCTGAGCTTGGGGTATTTATAGACTATTCATTTTCTGACTGAGCCAATAGTGGTTGGGAATCTTGAAAACCTGGGAGAGAATGGCCAAGGCTGGGGAGGCTACCCCTGCCCTCCTTCCTGCTCCAACCTGAGGGATCATGGACTGTCTGGGGCATCCTCTGCAGTCAGATGGGCCAGGGGGTGCTGAGCTGTGAATCCCCTGGGTAGGGGCAACGCTGTGTAGCATTAATTGGGGATGGGGGGAGGCACTGCTAGTCTAATTTGGACTCTTCTCCACTCAGTGCCCATCCTCTGGCGGGGGAGGGGTTCTGTGGCCCCAACAGAAGGACAACCACCTGCCAGGGCCATTTCAATGGGGGTAGAGTTTGGATTTTTTTCCCCATTCACTTTTTATTTTTGAAAGATTATGGAGATGTTTAAGCCCTGCCCCACCTACCTGTCAGTCTTGTTCTGGCCCTGCCTGTTCCCCCCTTGTAGGTGAACCCCAGGTCCTCATGCCCCCATTATGTGTTTAAAGTTAATGGTTTCTGATGTGAACATCATGTGTTATAATTGTAGCTCTGTAAAATTTTTTTGTGGGGGGGGTGGGTAGGGAGGGATCCCAGAGGGTAGAGGTCAAGAGGATTTGGGTTTTTTGTTTTTCAAAAAAAAAAGAAAAATAGAAAAAAAAAGAAAAGGGGTGGGCTTGTTTTTTGAAGAACTGTCTTGGATACCTATTTAAATGTGTGTTCTGTTCTGTTTTTTAATGATTTTTAAATTACGTCTGTGCCTCCATGGTTGGGGGTGGAGGTCCCAGGCAGAACCAGCCGGTTGTCCTCAGCTCGGTCAGGGCCCTCCAAGAAAGCATTACCCACTTTCGGGGTCGGACTGTGGGGTCCCACCACCTCGCGTGAGCTTCCTGTAATGAAAACAAAATCGAAAAAGAAAAAAGAACCTATACAAGCACCGTGATTTAAAGAAATAAACAGAAAATGAAACAAGCGGGTGTTCCGCCTCTCACCTGGCAGGGGGGCTCTCCCCACACTTGGTCATTGTAGAGCGTGAGCGTGGGATGGAATGAAGGTCAAGGAGATGCCCAAGTCCGGGGACCAGGACCTAGACCCTGGGCAGTTCCCACGCCCTCTTCCCAGCTTGTGGGGTGGGCAGGAAGCTGCCAAGGCGGGAGAAGGAGGAGCCCAGCCACTTCCTGGTACCCGAGGCCGGAAGTCCCTCAGGGCTTGCCGAGTGCTGTGTGTTTGGCAGTCATCACCCCGCCTGTTCCTGGCACTGTGAAGTGGGCTGTGGGTCGAGGACCCGGGACTGCGGGAGATCAGACCACCCGCTCAGAGTCTGGGAGGCGGCTCCAACCTTGCCAGACTCACCCGCCTGCCTGCCCACCCGCGGTGTTCTTCCTGGAGTCCCATCTTCCTGGAGCAAGCAAGTTCGGTTTGCTCCCAGAAGATCACAGGGCCAGCCCCGAGTGACCTCTCTCGCGGCCCCTCTTCAGCCACGCCCTGCTTTGCATTCCTGCGCTCCCCACTCCCCAGCCTGGACGGTTTAGCATCGGCCTCCAGGCCTTTGCCCCTGCCTTGCCCCATCCTGCAACGCCCCTCTCCCGACCCCGCCTTTTCTGCCTGGGAACTTCCCACCCCTGCACGCCCTGGATCGCCCAGACCCCGCCCTTCCCTCTGACCCTACTCAGTCAAGGGCTCCCAAGGGTCCAGCCACGGTTGGTCTCACCGTCCACTTTGGGGCTTCGCAGAGATGTGACAACAGTCATACTACTAGTTAATATTCCCTTTTTAAAAAACATGTATTTCCTCAATTAGGCACTGCAACCTAAAAGTTAGAAGTAATTATACTCCCATTTTACAGATGAGAAAACAGGCCCTAAGAGAAACATCACTTGGCCCAGGGGATTAGGGGTGTTTGTTAAATGATGTGACCTCTGCCCCTCATCTGATCTGCGATGACTAGAGTCTCTACCTTTCCAAGCCCCAGCACCAGGTCCCCAAGGCGCAGGGGACAGGTCTCCCCCGAAGAGTGGCCTGTGGGCGTCTTCCTGAGGCACCTCTGCCCCTCCCAACACCCAGTCAACCCCAAATCATCCCACGCCCACGGCAGGAAGGCCCTGTCAGGCCTCAATGTCAGCGGGTGTGAATGTCCTAGTGTGGTCTAGAGAGGAGGTCACTTGCAGCTCCAGCCCCTGTGGGTCAAGGCTGATGCTTGCGGGACCAAGGTCACCGTCCCCTCCCTTGGCTGTGTGGGGTGAGGAAGTAGGATCTGTGCCGCACCTGCTGAATCACAGGGGCAGTTTCTGCACCCCGCAGGGAGGGAACCCCGCCCCTAAGCCAGCTGCCCACTCTAGCCTGGGGGTCCGAGGAGGTCGCGGCTGTGCTCTGAGGGGTGGGGACATAGGGTGGAGCTTGGGTCCCTGCCCTGGTGGCTTTGCCCATCAAAGGGCTCAGCAGGCGGAGGGGCGGCTTGTGGAGGCACGGAAAGGTAAACTGAGGCGCAGAGAGGAAGGAGGCCACTGGGGTCGGAAGGGACAGGATTGTCCCTGCACTAATCCCTCCCCACATTGAGGCAAAAGCTGAATGGGAGGGGGCGGCCCCCGGAAACCCGACGAGATGAAAAAGCTGTTTCCAGGGCAACGCGCAGTGAAAGGAGCCTGACGTCACTGCGGGGAGGGCACCCCACCCGCCCCCGCTGGCGTGCTTTGGACCACCCAGGCCTTGTCCACGGTCCCGGGCAGCTCCACTGGTAGCCATACCGCTCGCTCATCTGCTGGCACCAATAGCAGCGCCAGATGGCCACCCGGAGGCGGGTCTCGGGCTGAGTGAGCTAGAGCATGTGTGGAGGCGCCGCGGCTCCGCCCCTCTCTGCGCGCGTCTGCACACGTGGGGGCGGAAGACGCGGCCGCCGGGCTGACTGCGATACCTGGGCTGGAGGGAAGAGGGGGCGACACACGTGGACCCCTGGCACGTTCGCATGCAACCTCCTCCCACGCCCACGCATTTCCTGCTGTCCCTCCACCCCCAAGACCTCGAGGGCCGGACCACGCAACCCTGCGGTCCTGCAGCCTCCCCGGCTGGAGGAGGAGGGGCGCTCAGGCTGACGATCATAAGGCGAACACGATGGGGCTGAAGCTTTACTCTAGGCATAAAAGTTCGCCGAAAGTTGTAGGCAGAGGGAAAGAGTGCTCCAGGCGGAGGTGGGGGGCGCAGCATGAGCAAAGGCCCGGAAACCTGAAAGCGCGCGCGTCTGGGAGCAACTGAGGGGTCTAGTTGGTGGAGAAAAATACCTACGACGGAGGAGAAGGGGAGGCTGGCAAGGACCCCTGAGGGGTTATTCCAAGTCTGAGGACCCAGATGGAGGTCGGGAGGCGGGCCAGGTTGGGGGAAGAGGGGCCAGGACAACACTAAGGAGGTTGGAGGTGTCGACACCTAGCCTGGGATTGAGAGAAGGGATGATGGGCACCCTGGGGGCTTTGGAGGGAGGCTTGTGTAACTGAGAGCCCAGGACATGCCCTGAAAGCGTTTCCAGTACACTGGGAGGTGATTGGCCCGGAGGAGGAATGGAGATTTGGTGAAAGGATTGAGTTTCCAATGTCTGTATGAGCATTTGGCTGAGAGTGTTGGCCAGGATCCTGGGAGAGTTGAGGACCCAGGAGGCTAGAATTCCAGGTTGTTGCTAGCTGCCTGGCTGAGAGTCCAATGTTGACTCGGAACAGGTGTCCACTCAGAAGACAGAGTGAATAGGGGCAGGCATTTGCCATATTGGGAGGTGTTAGCCAAAACCTTTGGTCCTAGGCTAGCCTCAAGAGGGTGAGACAGGGCAAGGGCACCAAGGTGTAAGCCTATATTGGAGGCCTGAGCCAGGGAAGTGACCTCACAGGTGGGCAGTGCTCCTCCCTGCTGAGGCAGCTGTGGGCAGGCTGGAGAAGGGGTCACAGCTTTCTGCTTGAGGCCGGCATCCCCAGGGGGGTGGCCCAGTGAGTGCTTAGAGCTCACTCAAAGGTTCTCAAATGCCAAAGACTATGGCCAGTAGGGTGGTGGCATAAGGTGGGTCCCAGCCAGAAGCCACTGGGAGATAGGATTGAACCAGTGCCTAGGTACAACCACCCTCTCTGGGCCAGGCTCAGCCCACCTTCCTCTCCAGGTACCATGGCAATGGGAGTTACCTTGATGGAGGCTGGGGAGGTCACCACCCTGAGGCCAATGGCTTCAGGGCCCAACCCAGGAGCCTGTACTCCAGCTCCACCCCTCTGGCCATCAAACCCTGGGAGGCCAGAAAACTGGCAGACTCTGGGGTCACTTGAGATAGGAAGCAGCCTGGCTAAGGGATGGAGGAAGGGTCACTTGTGGCCTGGAGGGCCTGGCCAGCCAGTGCCTACCTCTGTTTTCCTCCACTGTCTGTTTTTCCTCTCTCTGTTTCTCTTCTCTGGCCTTCTCAGCTCTCCAGCCTTTCTGTCTCTGTCCCCATAACTCCTTACCCTGTACCACTGGCTCTTGCCTGCTGGCTGCTCCCCCTTGACCTGGCCACCTTCTAGGGCCCCTCCCTCCCCCACCTTACAGCCCCTCCCTAGAGCACAGCTACTACCTTGGGTGTACCAGGTGGGGGAGGGTGAGTGGGTCAGAGATTGGGGAGCAGGAAGGAGGGCACCCTTAGCCCTTCTGGAATGTGGGCAGGGCTGGCCTCCACGGAGGAGGCAGTCACCCCTAAGGCAGGCAGGGATAGCTGGCTGCACCTCATCACACTCAATCCATGCCCAGGATGCTACCCACTCAACCCTCTGAGAAGATGAGCAAAACCCCACAGACTTCCACCTGTAGCTCTTTAATAAAAAACACCCTCAGACAGTCCCACATAGCTAAGGGGAACCACCATGTGGGTGACCCCTGCATGTGGAACCTCAGCCAAGTATGGGACCCCATGGTTGAGTGAGTGGACATGGCCTAGGTGGGGAGTGGGGGTGGGCTCCTGCTCCTGAAGGTGAGGGCTCTGGATGCTGCCCCTTCCCCAGTTTCAAAATCCTGGTGGCTACATCCCTGGCCCCCAAACAGGTGAGCCACCTAGGCCAGTTTTAGAGTTTTCCACCAGCTTTCAGGGTCTGTGGCATTTCACAAACACCTAATAATGTGTCATATCCTGGTATGGAATGTTCCCGGCGAGTGCTGGCCCCTTGTGCCTCAGCAAAAAGGGTTACTATCTGGTTCTCTTTGCAGAGTCAGTCCAAACAAGCAAACAGGTATGTGACACCAGGGGAAGGTATGGGCCTAGGAACTCACCACTTGGTTTGTGTCACTGTGTCTTGTCTGGGTCCTGTCCACAGCTTGTCTGTCACCATGCCTATTCAGTGTCAGGGAGGGCAGTCACTCCACAGTGTCCAAGGGCTGCAGGATGCTGAGTTCATTGTGTTTGTGTGTATCTTGTGGATATGCTGTGAGGGGGGGGTGAGGGTGTGTACACGTATGTGTGGCATGGTGCAGGATGTGTGTGCTGGAGCCCCTCTCTTAGTCCAAGCCTGGACTTTGAGCTGCTGGGACAGCCTAGCCTGGGCAGGATCAGATGGGGCTTCTGCAGCCTCCACATTCCTGAGCTGTGACTCAGGTCTGTGGGGAGTGGGTGAGTCACAGGGAAGAGAACAGGCCCAGCCTGGAGCCCCCCTCTCTGCACACCCTGCACACCTTGCTGCATGACCTCCAGGGGACTCTCTCCTTAGGAGTAGGAGAAAAACTAAGGTTAGGGTACAGCTGCATCTCATACCTGGGGACTGGGACTCCCACCTCTGGGCACAGATGGGGGCAGGGGCAGGTAACCCTTTCTCCCCAGGCTTTCGGCCCTCTGACTCGATCTGCACTGGGAGGCCATGGCTACTGTTGACAGCTCGAATCCCTGCCCCAGAGACGTGAGTCACACCACCAAGCATGGGCACATATGCTCTGTGGGGCCCAGCCCACTGAAGTCACGCACACCCTGTCCCTGGCTGCTCCCAATATCTACATCCAGATTATGCACTCTTTGAAGTCTGGGCTCCAGCGTCCTTGTGTTGTACACACAGTGCCATGCACATTCCTTAATTCCTTGTGTTCACATGCACACACAGCGCCACTTTTGTATTCACACAAGCATGTGTCTCTGGTAATCTTCGGGACTCCATCTCTGTATCCATGAGTCCCCAGCCTACCAGCGAACATGTGCAACACGCCTGGCAAACATGCATGCCCAGGCTCAGCATCCCCCCACCCTGGCTCTGGGCCCAGCCAATTTGGGCCAGCTGGGCGGTCCCACTTCCACAAGCCTTATGCCTGCGGCGGCCGCCAGGTGCACCGTCCGCCTGGCCCGGAGGGGGCAGTAATTATGCGACCCCGGGTACCCCCCCCCACGCGTCTTTCATCCCTGGCCACGCCCGTCCTAGGCCCAGACGCTTATTACCGCCTCCCGCTCGGTAATTAGCTGGGGTCGGGGGAGGACCCAGAGTCCGACGGGCCGGGCCCCAAGGGAAGGACAGAGTGGGCGGCGCTGGAGCGAAGTGGTCCAGCTGCCTTCTCCATGGCGACAGCACCGCGTGAGGGGAGAAGCGGGGCGCCCAGGTCAGGGGCTTTCAGGAGGTGGGTGTCAGTCTAAGACAACCAACTGGGAGGGGGCAAATTTGTGAATGAGTCTACGGGACCCAAGATATAGATAGCTGGACGCCAAGACTGAGAGGCGCTGGAATGGAAGGCTCAGGCTGAACCCGCATCTCCACTGGCCAGGGGCAGCGTCGCGCATCGGGCCCGGAATAGCAACCTCGCCCCCGCGCGGCTATTTTGAGTCCCCTCCTCCCACGCCACCGCCAAAGCAAGGGCGCGGGGAGGGCTGGGGGTGGCGAGCGAGGCTGGGGGTCGAAACGCCCAACTATGTCCTGAACCTGCACGACCGGGCCCCGCGCGTTGGGTGTGAGGGGCTGGCAAAGGCCAAGGGCTGCAGGAGGTTCATCTCTCCCACGCGGGGCCACGCAGCTGGCGGCTGGGCGGAACTTGGAGCCTGCGCGCCTGACCCAGAGGCAACAATGGCCAGGGTGACAGAGCGAGGCCGCAGTGCCCCCTCGTGTCCGCGCAGGGCGGCGCTCCCTGGCCGGTGTTCCGCATGATTGGAGCGGCCTCAGTAGGAGTGGATGAAGGAGGTCTTGCCGCTCTCTTGAGAGCCCTAAAGGAACACAGGGGCATGTCTAGAGGCAGAGTCACAGATACATGCAGACCCGGGTAACCAAAGAGACACAGGTAGGCTCTGCGCCTGTGGCTCAATCGGCTAAGACGCCAGCCCCGTACACCTAAGGTGGCGGGTTCGAATCCCCAGGCCGGGCCCGCCAAACAACAATGATGGCTGCAACCAAAAAATGGCCGGGCGTTGTGGCGGGCGCCTGTGGTCCCCAGCTACTTGGGAGGCTGAGACAGGAGACTCGCTTGAGCCCAGGAGTTGGAGGTTGCTATGAGCTGTGATGCCATGGCACTCTACCCAGGGGGATAGCTTGAGGCTCCATCTCAGAAAAAAAAAAAAAAAGAGACACAGGTACACACCTAAGACACCTACGCTCAGGCCGGGCGCAGATGTAGAGAACCACAGGTCTGGCAGGTATGTCAGTTCCACCACCCTGGGAACCCAGGATGACCGTGGGTGCTCACAGAGCCGGGTACACAGGAACAGCATGCCTAATAACTAGGTGCTGGCGGAATGAGTGAATGAACATAAGGCACGTCATAAAACCAGGAAGAGGCAGAGACTCACTGAACCAAGAACAACAGAGATTGGTGGCAAAACTGATCCAGGGGTGTCTATGACTACAGGGACCCCTGAGCTGACTCTGTAGAGATCAGATAGAGTGGGCCTGACCAGCTCCAGCGCCGGGTGGGTGCCCCACTTCCCTGCAGGACGACAGGGGGCAGGGAAGCTGAGTACTGCTGCTGTCTCTTTCCAGTCCTTTTAATAACCACCCTGCGGGAGTGGCTGACGCAGCAGGCTGTTACTGGTGGGGAAGGAGGGCTGGACGAAGTGCAGAGGGGGTTGCAATTAGTCACACAGCTTCTGCCTGGGGGAAGGGTCCTTGAGGCCATGAGGGGGTCCTGAAGACCTTGTCACTGGAGAGTGTTCGAGGCCTGAAATGGGCCTGGAATTCTCTGGAGTCTGCAGCACAAAGGGGGTCTCTGTGCCCCAACTCCCAACTTGTCTGCAGAGGGTCAGCTCTTGAGGACTTTCTGGGGTCAGAGCTGTGCCTTGAGTCTGGGCAAGCAGGGGTCCACTGAAGCTTCTTCACTAGGGCCCAGGGAGAGGGTAAGGGGCCCCAGCATGACTTGGAGCCTGAGCAAAGAGCAGGTGTCAGCCACAGAGAAGAGCTCCTAAAGGCCTTGGAACCCCTGGGGACCACTTTGGGGGTGAGGGTTGCTGCGAAGCTGGTTCTCCTGATAGAACCAGACTCAGCAAAAGATGCCTTTGGAAGGACAAGACCCAGGTGGAGAAGAGAGGTGTGGCCCCACAGTGGGTGGGCTGGCTGTGGGTGAAGCTTGGTGGAAGCTGAGATCCAAGGCTCAGCTGTTAGGGTGCAATGGGAACTTGAGGGTTGAGCTGAGTATCCAGGTGATGTCTGACTTCCGTGTAGAGCTGGGATGCACACTATTCAGCCAAGCGAATGTCAGGATGTAGGTGATGCACCCAGCAGAGGTGAAGTTGGGATTCGGGTAGGAGTTAGGTGTGTGTATGAACCACAGTTTGTAGGTAAACAAATTGGGTTGGGTAAAGTTGGGGTGCACCAAAGTGTTGGGAAGTAGGAAGAAGTGGAATTGTGAATATTGGGGTTCACATAAATGGTGTCGTCTCAGTGTTGGAGTTTGGGTGGGCATAGGGATTGATGGCATGGAATATTTGGGTGCTGAAGGCAGTGGGATTTTGGTGATGCTGGCAAGTATATCAGGACTAATATCCGGGTTCAGAAGAATTTGGGGTATCTGAAAGGCAGGGCTAGGTGGGTATGAGGACCTGCGCGAGCTTGATACGTCAGAATTGGTGGAGCCCAGGAAGAAGTTCCAGCGACACTCAGGACCGCACAAGGCCAGAGGCCCTACAAACCAAAGGGTAGAGGCCCCTTTGTTGCACGCCGAAGGCAAAAGGGCGAGCACGCGGAAGTGGGTCAGCCACGCCCCAGTCCTTGCGACTTGTGACTGCGGACTGGGGAATGTCCCAGCCAATCACCACGACCGGTGCCGGAGCCCGGGAGGGAGCGGAACCGGGACAAGCCCGGCCCTCAGCTCATAAATATCAGGCGTGGAAGCGGCCTTTGGGACCGCTGATTGGTCCGCTTATCACAGGGGCCGGCCGTAGGGGGCGGAGCTATATGAATGGGTATATAAGGCCAGACGCCCGAGCGCCCCCACTTCTCTCGCGCGTTAGAAGGCTCAGGTCGTTGTGCTGTGCCGTCTTCCCGCCTGCGCCAGGGACTGCCCGACTCAGTGGTGAGGGCCCTGGCGGCACCGGCTCTGAGGAGCCCGGGACGGCGGGCGGCCTGTGGAGGCCAGACAAGGCGGGGCCGCGGCGGCACGCCCCTGGGAGGGGGCGGTGCCGGGGCGGGCCCTGGGTGGAGTCCGCCCCGCCGGCGGCGAGGGGCAGCGGGAGACTGGGCCAAGCAGTGGCCAGAGGGCGTCCCGCCGCAGTCCCGGGCCTCCGGCAAGCGGGGCGCTGCCGCAAAATGGCGGCCGTGAGCTCCAGGTTGTGCCCAGCGAAATGGCGGGATCGTCGAGTGCCCGGATGGAGTGGCGCAGGGAGCGCGTTAGGCGCTTGCGCGCGCGGCGGGGGCGGGGCCCGGGCCGGGCCACGTGGTGCGCCGGGTCTCCAGGACTCGTTTCCCGACCGTGAGGCTGGGAGTATCAATTTCCCCGTTTTCCCAGTTGGGATTGATTGAGCCACTGGATGCCCTCACAAGTCCCCGACCGAGCAGTCACACAGTTCTACTGTGTTTCCCACTTTGCCACGTCATGCTTTACGCCCTAAGGGTACCCCAGTTGGCACAGCCCCCAGTGCACGGCTTCCTAACCGAGTTCTGGACTTCGTTTCCGGAGCCCTTTGGTGGTGGTCGTTCCCTGCCAGTAAGTGCTTTGTCTGTCAGCATGCCGCCCCGCCCCCTTTAGTAGTCCCTTCTAATACCAGGTTTCCCTCCTCGGACATCACCGCCTCTGGGCCATCCCTTACTGATCCCAGCTAAAGTCTTGTTTATAAATTCGTGTGTGGCCAGAGGTGTCCCTCTAAGATTGGGAGGCCTCCCTGACAGCCAATGCTAGCTCCTGGTCCCCAATCACTCTCAGAAGGCATTTACAGAGAACAAGTATCTTCCTGTCCAGCAGCCAGTAGATGTCAAGTGGTTAGGACAGTTCTCCCCCCTGTTTTGGAGGGGAAGAAACAAGATGCAGTCCCACCAGAGCACTCTGGGTGAGCCAACTAAGACGACCAGGTCAGCCCAGGCAGAGGCTTTAAGAGGAGACCTAGGATTCCCTGTACTGCCCCAGGCAATACCTAGGGAAAGACTATGGGAGGAAGTGTGGGTCTGCCCTAAGTCTGGGAGGTAGATGGAACTGGATCACTTGAGAACTAGCAGTCCAGGGTAATAAACTGTTTTATTTAAATTAAGAAGTCTTAGCTGTGAGTTTGGGATCATAAAACAGAAGTAAAAGATTGATGACATGGCTCACACTATCCTTAGTACTCTGGGAGGCCTAGGTGAGAGGATAACCTTGAGCTCAGGAGTTCCAGACTACTCTAAGCAAGAAGACCCCCTCTCCACTAAAAATAGAAAAAATTACTGGGAGGCCAAAGTGGATAGATTACCTGAGCTCATATGTTCAAGACTAGCCTGAGCCTAGAGCAAGACTGCATCTCTAAAAATAGCTAGGCATTGTGGCAGGTGCCTGTAGCCCCAGCTACTTGGGAAGCTAAGGCAAGAGAATCATTTAAGCCCAAGAGTTTGAGGTTGCTGTGAGCTATGATGCCACAGCACTGTACCAAGGGTGACAAAATGAGACTTTGTCTCAAAAAAGAAAAACTTATTTGGGCAGTTATGGCAGGTGCCTTAGTCCCAGATACTTGGGAGGCTGAGGCAGGAGGATTGCTTAAACCCAGGTGTTTGAGATTAGTGTGAGCTAGGCTGACACCGTGGCATTCTGGCCTGGGACAACAGATTGAGACTGTCTTGGAACAAAAAAAAAGTAAAATAATTTTCCAGTATTTCCCCGAAATAGCATTTGTCATTTCCAGTGTAAAATATGGCAGGGGAGGTGGTGAAAAGTGAAGCTTATTAAGGACTTCTCTGGTGTTTGCCTTAGGCCACCATGGCATCAGATGAAGGCAAGCTTTTCATCGGAGGGCTGAGTTTTGATACCAATGAGCAATCACTCGAGCAAGTCTTCTCAAAATATGGACAGATCTCTGAAGGTGAGGTTGGTGCTGGGCTGGTGACTGAATAGGGCTGGCCTGTCCTTGTTCCAATTATGTGAATAACTGGGTGCTGACTGCAGCCCTTTTTACCCTGCACAGTGGTGGTCGTCAAAGATAGAGAGACCCAGCGATCTCGGGGGTTTGGGTTTGTCACCTTTGAGAACATCGATGATGCCAAGGATGCCATGATGGCCATGAATGGGAAGGTGAGGGTCTGGGGTTGCAGAGCATGAGCTCCCCTTAGGGATGGGACAGTTCAGAAGCTAACGTGTACCAAACCTCTGGTCTCCAGTCTGTAGATGGGCGACAGATTCGAGTTGACCAGGCAGGCAAGTCATCTGACAATCGATCCCGTGGGTACCGAGGTGGCTCTGCTGGGGGCCGAGGTTTCTTCCGTGGTGGCAGAGGCCGAGGCCGTGGGTTCTCCAGAGGTGAGTGCCATGAGGTGGCCCTTGGGCATGCAGTGGAAATACTGCTTGCAGGAGGTGGTGGTAGTCATTTTTCCTTTCTGTCCCTGCTTGCAGGAGGAGGGGACCGAGGCTATGGGGGAAGCCGGTTTGAATCTAGGAGTGGAGGCTACGGAGGCTCCAGAGACTACTACAGCAGGTGAGGGGAGGAAGGTAGAGACACAGCCTGGATATAAGGTGGGTGGGGGATTGCTGAATCCTGTCGAAGGTCCCTGGGAGGGCTCTTCCTGGGTGAGAGGAGGACAGCTAGATGTAGAGGTGGCAGGAGTAGAGGGGGCTGTTTAGGAGTACAGTCACAGAAGGGGAAGGGCAGGCAGGGCACCAAAAGTGGTGATTTTTGATGATTTCCTATCATCTACCCTGCTGCAGTGCTTGTTCCATCCCCATGACAAGTCTGTTGGCATGAGTGCTGGTAGCTCAACCTGCCTCAGGAATTGCATTAGTAGACAGGTACTCTCTAGCACTCATGTCTGTCCTTCTGCAGCCGGAATCAGGGTGGTGGCTATGGTGACCGGAGCTCAGGTGGATCCTACAGAGATAGCTACGACAGTTACGGTAAGTTATGCTCCAAGGGTGCCACGTTGTCATGGCCAGCTGTGGGAGCTCAGTGCACCTGGAGTCCTCTGTGAGCAACTTAGGCTGGATGCTCAGACTTTGTCACTGTGTTTGCCCATAAGGAACGAGTCTGTTCTCTCAGAGCCATTTTTATCACAGAACATAAGAGCCAAATCAAACTGACCAAAAAAGGAAAGGGAAAGTAGGGACCTGCTCAGCATTCCAGCATAGGTGCATGTGTGGCTGCTGGTCATGGCCTCCCTCGACTATGGGGGGGGTTGGTTGCTCCCAAGGCTACAGGGCCCAGCCCTCCAGATCTGGACTTGGGAGTGAAATGCTGCGTCTTTTGCCTGCTTCAGTGCCTTTACACTGTACTTGCTTCTTGTCCTCAGCTACACACAACGAGTAAAAATCCTTCCTGCTCAAGATCGTCCTTCCAATGGCTGTATATTTAAAGATTTTGGGAGCTTCGCTGAATCGTTAATGTGTAGTGAACACACCTCCTTGTATTCCCACTTTTGTAGTCGTTTCAGTTCTGATCTTGTCAAACCCAGCCTGACTGCTTCTGACCCCCAAGATGGCCTCATTGTTAAGACTTTTCTATTTAAGGAAGTGCTGTCCATTTTTAAGGATTTTCCAAGAGTTGAAAAGCACTTAAGATTTACTTTTTTCTTTTTACTATGAGCCATGAGTTCCTAAATTGTCAGGGGTTTGGGGGGTGTTGGGGGTTTTTTTTGTGTTGCCTTTTTTCTTTTTAGTGGGGTTAGCCCCATGAAGTTGGGTACCCCATTCACTTGTGTCTGAGATCAAATACTCTGAATGTGCTCTTTGTCGGAAGCTGAGCAAGCTGTGGCTTGTTTCCAACTCCCTATAACGTTTCTAAATGTAGCATGGTAGGACACCATTGGGGCTGCAGCAGAGTCTGCCCAGCCCATCTGCCCATCTGTGCTGTGTGTGCCCTGCAGTAGACGTGCAGATGTCCCCCAAGAGGTTCTTGAAGATGTTTATTTATATTGTCCTTTTTTACTGGAAGACATATGCATACTTCATCGATGTTGTATTTGCAGTGGCTAAGGAATTCTTGTATGCAGTTTTCTTTGGCTTTACGAAGCTGATTAAAAGACTGTGTGAAATGAACCTTGCTCTGACAATTTCCCTTTCGTTGCACAACACAGTCCCTGCTGGGCTCTTGCAGTCAGACCTGAGCAGAGAGCAGTTTGAGGAGTAGTAGGTTTGTGAGGCCTGCGGAGAGCTAGACAAGGAAGGCAGAGCAAACTGATATTGGTCGGGCATTGTGAACAGCTGACTGCACCATCCCCTTAGGTGAGCGAGGTGGGTGATGGGTGTGGGCAACTCAGATGGTAGAGCAGCCCTGGGAGACTTCTGGCAGTGGCAGCCAGAGGGCTTGACAGGACTGGCAGCTTAGCAGGGACAGTGGATGCTTGGACACACCTGACACTGACCTAGAGGGCTTTAGTTTAGCAGCAGGCTAGAGAGTGGAGGGCACATGGTGTCCCTGGGTGACCACAGACTGACCAGCTTGTTAGCTAGTTTTGCTCTTGCTTCACAAGTTCTGAGCGTTCTCTGCTAGCCTATGGAAGCTGCAGCCCTCGGAGGACAGAAGTGTTGTGCGCCCAACAGAAACCTCTGAGATGCAAGCCGCTCCCTTGGCTAGCTCATATGTGGAAATAGCCCTGTAATTCGAGGTAACTCCTTTCGCTCGTGTCCACATCCCTCTTGTTGAGAGCTCATTTGACACTAACGTACCCGGGGAATGTGCCTTTGACTGTTTTTTTCTTTTTTTAAATCAAGCTATAACTAAAGTCAGGCCCAGTTGTTTGCTCTTCCCTGCCTTTGGCCAGGCAAGTGACCTTAGGCACAGTCAAACCTTGCTCATAGGTACCATCCCTTAAGCAGGATTGGAGACCACCGAACACCCTGCCTTTTGGATTTTTTGTTCATCAATTGACAGTCTTTTCTAGACCTCTTTAAGTCAAGTACCTAACTAGCTTTCTCTGATATCTGTTGCCACCATTAGTTTTTTACAGAGCCCACCAGTCTCTAAGCAGCTCAATCTCGAGTGAGTAGCTGGCTCTGCCTATGGGAATGTGGCTCTGGCTACATTTCAAGGCACAGGCCCGCCCTGGGCATGCTGGCCTATGACGGTGCCTCTGATGTCATGGCCCCATGACTAGCTTGAGACCCTCATGGGAGCTGTGGATGGTTTCCAGGGAGGTTGCGGGGCAGTTGCAAATCCCAGCAAGGACATCAGGAATAACACTTCTTTACTTTGGCAGGTTGAAGGGGACCCAGCCTGGACACTGGAAGAATGGCCCAAGAGCAGCAATGATCTCAGAGTCACTGTCCCTAGAATGACTTCACCCAAAAAGAGTGGAGATGCAGCAGCCTGCCTTCCAGGTTTGTTTCCTGTTAAGTGCTTTTGGATCCCTGTATTCCTCTATCTCTTCATTCCTCGTAACCTCTCCTATACCTACATGACCCAAGGCGCCCCCCACTAGGAGGATGGCACATGGTTCCTTCTGGAGCCAGGCTCTGTTCTTTCTCCTTACTCTTCCTCCTTCCAGTAGGTGCTTCCTTGACGGGATTCAGGCTATGGGACTTAAGGTCATCCCCCGAAGGACAGGACAGACCACGGTGCTGGCGGCTTGTACGGCGGTCAATCCTTGCCCGAAAGAGTGTGAAAACATGAAAAGTTGGATTTAATAAAGGGTTGATTGTGTACAGCCAGAAAGCTGAGTCTCTGGTTTGGTGTGGGGCTGTTGAGGGCGGGCTCCTGACCCTTGAGCAGAGCAAGGAGGACCCATCTGGAAATACCTCTGGGATCTCGGTGGTTCACAGCAGGAGCTGGACCAAAACAAAAATGACTACGCAGTCATTCCATTTTTCACGCCCTGTTGCAGGGGGCGGGCAACACTGTAAACTGGGTGTCTCAGGATGGGTAAGGCTGCCCCAGCCTGGAGGCCTCAGGACTGAACTTGGGGGAGGGGAGGGGCAGGGCAGGCCAGGCACTCCCACACTCGCAGCCCCGGGGGCGGGGGTTGGGGAGGTGAGCCAGAGAGTCTCTGGGCACCTGGGGTCCCTAAGGACGCTCTTGGGGCTTTGGCCACCCATTCCGGTACCCTGCTTGCCGGCTGAAAGGAATCCCTTAACACAGGCAACAAACCACGGGCCGGGACCGCGAAACTGAAGCGCGGCGGCCCGCAGGGTACTGTGGGTAGTGATTTTCCCCCAGCCAGTACCGGAGATATTTCCGGGTACAAAGCCCTGCCCCCGTGTCTCATTGGTTTGGGCCGCTCCCGCGCGCCTGACTGACAGCCGCGCACGGGGGCGGGGCGCCGCCATCGCTTCCGCCGGGCAATGGGGCCACGCGTGGTGCTGCGGCCGCTCCCGGCGCTCCTGCTGCTACTGCCGGAGCTGCTGCTGCTGTACGGGGCTAAGGAGGTCGCGTCCCCGCCGCCGCGTCTCACGCAGCCCACTCTCTCGCCGCCGCCCGCCGTAACGAACGGGAGTCAGTCGGGCGCGGTACACAACAGTACGCACGCGCGTTTCCCAGGGACGCCGGGCTCACCGCTGCTGCGCTCCTTGTACGTGCTCACGGGCCTCTGCGGCCTGGCCGCGCTCTACTTCCTTATCCGGGCGTTCAGGTGCGTTACCAGCCTCGGCCAATCAGCGCGCGTTTTGAGTCACGTGACCAACCGCGGCCTTTTAGGTTTTCTCGGAAGTGGGTGTGTCTTGTCCTGCGGGGCGGTGCCGGTAGTCACGTAGCTTACCCGCCTGAGGGTCAGGCGGAGGTGGCCAGTCTGTTGTGTAGTATCGTGCTGTTGCGCCGATGCTGCCTACTTCCTGGATGGAATAGCCAAGACTAGAGTGTGCTGGGCTTCCGGGAGACGTTTTATGCGCCCCGCTGGGCGGCCTAGTGGTCAGTCTTCTGTCCATTGGGCTGCGTCCCGGGCACGCCCCTGTGCACTTTCGGGTCCTGCCTCTGCCTTTTTTCGTTCTCCTCCCTTCCCTCCCCGACCCGGGCGGACTCCCGATTTCCTACCCCTTTCCTGCTCTTGGACGCACTGAACCTGGTCCTGTGACCTCTACTCGCTTGAGCCCAGGAGTTGGAGGTTGCTGTGAGGTATGATGCCACAGCACTCTACCCAGGGTGACAGCCTGAGGCTGTCTCAAAAAAAAAAAAAAAATCGTGTAGACTTTACCAAGGTGGTGACGGGGCTGGATGTGGTCATCCCTGAAAGATTAAGGCCCTTCTAGAGGGCGCCCGGAAGAACCCAAAGTAGTTCTCCCGGGTCCCGTAGATGAGAAGGGTTTCCAGCAACTGACGGCACTTGTGCAGGACCGAGCTGGACTTGCCCTCGCCCCTCATGCTTGTGAGATACAGTTTCTGAAGCGTGGAGGAACCTCCCTTCTCATATCCAACCCCCTGCAAATCTCAGGAATCCGTAACTACTTTGGGTTCTTCCGGGCGCCCTCTAGAAGGGCCTTAATCTTTCAGGGATGACCACATCCAGCCCCGTCACCACCTTGGTAAAGTCTACATGATTTTTTTTTTTTTTTGAGACAGCCTCAGGCTGTCACCCTGGGTAGAGTGCTGTGGCATCATACCTCACAGCAACCTCCAACTCCTGGGCTCAAGCGAGTCTCCTGCCTCCGCCTCCCAAGTAGCTGGGACTAAGGCGCCGCCACAACGCCCATCTATTTTTTGGTTGCAGCCGTCATTGTTGTTTGGCGGGCCTGGGCTGGATTCGAACCCACCAGCTCAGGTGTATGTGGCTGGCGCCTTAGCC
>CAUYQV010057340.1:0-14141 GCA_963574575.1 Galagoides demidoff | reverse complement strand
CTAACAAGCAAAGTAGGAAGCCTACCAAAGGAAAAGTAGCTGTCCCATCTTTTTAAAGGCTGCATAATATTCCATGGTGCACACATACCACAATTTATTGGTCCAATCATGGGTCAATGGGCACTTGGGCTTCTTCCATGAATTAGCAATTATGAATTGGACTACAATAAACATTTTGGTGCAAGTATCTTTGTTATAAAGTGATTTTTGGTCTTCTGGATATATACCTAGTAGAGGAATTGAAGGATTGAATGGCAGGTCTACTTTTAGATCCCTAAGTGATCTCCAAACATTTTTCCAAAAGGAATATATTAGTTTACATTTCCACCAGCAGTGCAGAAGTATTTCCTTTTCTCCACATCCACACCAACATCTCTGATTTTGGGATTTTGTGATGTGGGCTAATCTTACTGGAGTTAGATGATATCTCAAAGTGCTTTTGATTTGCATTTCCCTGATGATTAAGGATGATGAGCATTTTTTCATGTGTCTGTAGGCCATGTGCCTGTCTTCTTCAGAGAAGTTTCTCTTCAAGTCCCTTGCCCACCCTGAGATAGGATTGCTTGTTCTTTTCTTGCTAATATGTTTGAGTTCTCTGTGGATTTGGGTTATTAAAACTTTGTCAGAGACATAACCTACAAATATCTTCTCCCATTCTGAGGGCTGTCTGCTTGCTTTACTTACTGTGTTTTTGACTGTGCAGAAGCTTTTTAGTTTGATCAGATCTAATGTATTCTTGGTGTTGCTTCAATTGCCTAGGGGGTCCTCTTCATAAAATATTCTCCCAGGCCAATTTCTTCAAGTATTTTCCCTGCACTTTCTCTTTACGTCTTTCATGTTTACATGGATGGAGTTGGAACATATTCTTCTTAGCAAAGTATCTCAAGAATGGAAGAAAAAGTATCCAATCTACTCAGCCCTACTATGAAACCAATTTATAGCTTTCATATAAAAGCTAACCCAACTATAGCCCAAGAAGAAGAGGAAAGAGGAGAGGGAGGAGAGGGGGGAGGATGAATGGAGAGACAGTAATTGGTGACATCACACCTACAGTGCATCTTACAAGGGTACATGTTAAATTTACTGAATAAATGTCTGAACACAATAACTAAGAAAATGCAGGAAGGCTATGCTAATCAGTTTGATAAAAATATTTCAAATGGTATATAAAACCAGCACATTGTACCCTATGATTGCATTAATGTACACAGCTACGATTTAACAAGAGAAAGAAAAGTAGCTGTCCCAAACTGGAACTAATAAATCTCTCAGTATTGCAGAGGCAAGATGAGTGTGTGATTTTAAAAACCCATTTGAAAATTCTTTGACACTTTTTCTATCAAGATATAAAGTCTAATTTACCACCCTACTACTTTTTTTTTAATATAGAGTGGCCTTAGTGTCAAATGTCTAATAAAGAGAATGAACTAAAGTAAGGCTGTGTAACTCCTGAGGCTAGATTAGAAAAGGCAATACTGCTTCCAACTGGCTTTCTCAGGACCTTTGCCATTGGAACAAAGCTGCCGGTCATAAGGAAGACTAAGCGACATAAAAGGCCATGTGCAGGTGCTTCTGTTGTTAACCCCTGCAGCAGTCCTAAGCAAAACTCAACCTCAACCTCTAGACATGTGAATAAGGAAGGCTTTGAGAGGTCTCCAGCTCTGTCCATTGTCTGAATGCAACAGCATGAGTGATTCCTAGTAAAATCCACCAAGATGAGCTCAGTCAAACCCTATCACTACAAAGAGACAATAATTTTGAATAACTTATTTTACACCACTAAATTGTTAACCCAGAAATGATCATTGAAACAATGAGACATACATTGGTAGTAGCCCTGAGGGATAGTTTGTGAAAACATTTCTGCTGAGGCTAGAAAGTTTCCCTAGTTTAATCCAAAAATTAAGACAATTCTCAAGTCTCTAATAGACACATTGAAATGTAATCCATATAAAATAGTATAAAATTGAAAATAGTGTCCACTGGCTTTGTGTACTATTTTTAGTAATATAAATGAAGAGATTTGTATAAAATTGAAGAAATGAAAAGGTAAAGAGGAAAAATTGTTCCACAGATGAGCGTGTAACATAACAATTTGCCATAAATATTCTAGGCACCTTGATAGGTATAGTCTTCCAGTATCAGTAAGATATATCCACATATATACAGTATTGTAGAACTAAACATTCAATTTTATTTTCCTTGTTAATTTGTATATTTATACTCCATATCATTCCAAAAAGGATTTGAGAAAGTTTAAAATTATAATATATAAGGTTGGAAAATAAATCATGAGTTGAAAACATTACAGCAAGAAAACAGAAAATGAAGAATGGGGATAAAACACATACATCAATTAAGCTAAAATGTACTCAGTTATGACTTAAATCTTGTGAGCCACACATTCATAACATTCAACATATGGTATCAATTTTACACATTACATAATATAAAAGGTTTACCAAATATGCTAGGCATGGTGGCATATACCTATAGTCTTAGCTACTCAGAAGGCTATGAAAGGAGGATTTCTGGAGCCCAGGAGTTTTAGACCAGCCTGGACAGCATAGTGAGACCCCCATCTCTTAAAAAAAGTTTTACCAAATAAAATGAAAGAATTACTCAAGAGCACTCACTCCGTGAACTACAAAAATAGGTAATGTTTTAGGGAGAGTATCAAAAATAACACATTATGCACTATAATGAACTTCTTTTCAATTATTCCACTGACATGTTTTGGAATACTTTTTTCCCATTGCTTTCTGTCTGTTTTTTGCTTTTATTTCATTTTCTTCATTTTAGATTAATATGAGTGTATAGGCAATTAGGTTACATGGTTTGCATTTGCTTGGTAGAGTCCAAGTTGTATTTGTGCCTCTTACCCAGGAGGTGTGCCAAATACACTTACATTGTGACTATTAGGTAAAAGCACACCAATTGTTTAAATTATATATGATAGCTTTATATTTTTAAAAAGACAATTGTATAAATTTTAAAAGTCCTTTCATCTTTGTTGCTATCACCACTTAATTTAGAAAAGTCCCTTTTATCAAATAAGAAATTCTACATAAAATATTTACTTTCATTGAAATGATAAGCTACAGTTTTCCAAATTGAGGGAAATCTATAAATTCACAAATACAAGAAACTCATAAAAATCCAAGAAATAAAGGTAAAATTACATCAGCATACGTTATAATCACTTTGTTCAACATCAGTAATAAGGAGAAAATCTAAAAAGGAGCCAGAGAAGAGAAGGTATGTTACACAATGGGAAACAAACTTAGAGAAGGCAGCAGATCTCTTGTTGAAAACTATGCACATTAGAACACAACACTGAGAAAGAACTGCTATAAATCTAAAATTCTATTATGATCAAAAATATCTTAAAAACGAAGGCAAAAAGGAAATTCTCAGATGTACAAAAGCTCAATCACCCACAAAACTACACCATAAGAGAAAGACGTCTGGAGAACACTTAGAGAACTAACAATAACTAAGTAAATGACACAAAGTCTATGTTAACCAGTTTGATGAAAATATTTCAATATTTTGGTGACCTTGGGCTTTGGGTGATGTGGTTCAACTCAACCTAAAGAGGGTGGAGAACAAGGTTAGCCACAGTGTGGCAGCCATGTCCTAGCACTCTCCCGGAACCTCTCCTATTAGCTTCTCCTTTGATTGATTATAATCTACACCCTTTTGGCTACAATAAACTACAACTACAAGTATAACAGCTTTTAGTTCTATTAGTTCTTCTAGCAAATTATCAAAATATGGGCATTCTTGGGGACCCCCAAGTTTTGCAATGACCAAGCAGGATTTACCCTAGGAATCTAAGGCTGGTTGAACATATGGAAAAAAAAGTAATATACAGTATCACTGTAATAAAGACTCAGAACCATATGCTCACTAAATAGATGTGTAAAAAGCATTGACAAAATCTAATACCCTTTAATGATTAAAAACACTTAACATACTAGGAAGAAAAGGGAACTTCCTCAAACTGATAAAGCTATTTACAAAAAAACTCACAGCTAACACCATACTTAACAGTAAAAGATTGAAGGCTTTTTCTGCAAGATCAGGAACAAGACAAGGATGTCTGCCCTTGTCACTTCTGTACAGAACTATACTGGCAACTCTAGCTAGGGCAACTGATAAGAAAAAGACATTCAGGCTGAAGAGGAGGAAGTAAAGCAGTTGCTATTTACAGATGACACTTGTATGTACACAATCCTAAGGAATCAAAAAAAAATCTATTATAGTTAATAAACAAGTTTAGCAAGGTTACAGGATATAACTCTGATAAAGAAAATTCAATTCTATTCCTATACATTAGTAATTAACAACCTAAAAAACAAATTAAGAAAACAATTCCATGTGTAGTAGCATCAAAAAAATAAAAAACTTTGGAGTATATTTCATTGAAGTCTAAAACTTGTAAAGGAAAACTACAAAACATTGTTGAACAAAATTAATGATCTAAATAAACAGAAAAGCATGGTGGATTCACAGACTGTTGGCTTTCGTACTGTTAAAATGGCTATACTTTTTTTGGGGGGAGGGAGGTTAGCAGGGACTGGGTTTGAACCAGCCACCTCCAGCATATGGGGCTGGCACCTACTTCTTTGAGCCACAGGTGCCGCCTGAAATGTCTATACTTTTTGTGATGAATAATTTTATGTACCAATTTGAGTGGGAGCCCAGATACTTAGTGTTATTCTAGGTGTTATCTTTGCAGGTGTTTCTGAATGAGATTAGCAATTTCATCAGTAAGAACGAGTAAAGTAGATTCCCCTCTACCACATAGATGGGCCTCATCCAATCTAGTCAAAGGCTGAATAAAACAAAAAGTTAATAAGCAAGGGAGAATTCATTCTCACTGACTGTCTTAGAACTAGGACTCTGGTTTTCTCTTGTTTCTCAAACCAGCATGAGGAAGAACAAACCAGAGGGGGAATGGTGGGGAATGAGAAAATAAGACACACAAAAGACAAAGATGGGATGGGGAGGGCTGGAGCAGCTAAGACTGCAGCCAGCACTGAACTATGGAAACAGCTTTATTTATATAGTATCTTAAAGTTGCTAAATGACATAGTCTTAAGCACATGGGATAAAGATTTAACTTTAGGGAGGAAAAGCCATGTGCTTGCCAGCAACATAAAAAGGAAAACAGGCAGGGGCTACATGACTTCTGGCAGAGGAGAAGCATTTGAACGCTCCCTGAACATCTTCCCAAGCTATAGGGGCTCTGCCACCTCACAGCTCATCCTCCACACTCTTGTTTTCAGACTTGGACTCAGATTAGCATTTACACCATCAACTGTCCTGGTTCTCAGGCCTTTGGACTTCACTATACCATTGGCTCTCCTGGATCTGTAGCTTGACCACTGCAGATCTTAGGACTTCTCAGCCTCCATAATCACATGAATTAATTCCTTACAATCCCTTCTCCCTCTACACACACACACACACACAATCTCCCCTTGGTTCTGTTTCTCTGGAAAACCCTGACTCTTCAGATTGGGCTACACATTCAATATGATCTCTTAAAGTCCAAGTTGGCTTCTTTACAGGGACTGACAAGCTGATCCTAATAGTCATATAAAAATGTAAGGGATCCATCCAGAAAAGTCAAAATAATCTTGAAAAAAAAGAAAAAGTTGGAGGACTCACATTTCCTGATTTCAAAACTTTTTTCTTCCCCTCTCTTCATTTTTTTTTTTTATTGAGACAGGGTCTTTCTGTTGGCCAGGACAGAGTGCAGTGACATGACCATAGCTTGCTACACCCTCCAATTCCTGGGTTCAAGAGATTCTCCAGCCTCAGCCTCCCCAGTAGGTATTCACAATGCCCAGGTAATTTTTAAATTTATTTTTGTAGAGACAGAGTCTTACTGTGTTGCCCAGGCTGGTCTCAAACTCCTGGCTTCAAATGATCCTCTTGCCTCACAAAGCTACAGTAATCAAAGTGGTGTAATACTAGTATGAAGACAAATAAACAGACCAATGAAAGGAAGACCCCCAAAACAGACGCTTATGTACTAGTAAAATAATTTTCATCAAGTAAAATAATTTTCACCATTCAGTAGTGAAAAGATGATCTATTCAACAAACAGCAGTGGAATCCTAAATATCCATATACAAAAGAATAAAGTTAGGGCCTTAACTGATACAATATACAAAAATTAAAATGGATAAAAGACCTAAATATAAGAACTGAAACTATAAAACTCTTAGAACAAAACAGGGGAAAAGCTTCACAACATTAAATTTGACAATAATTTCTTGGCTATGACAACTAAAGCACATATAACCAAAGAAAAACTAGACAAACTGGACTTCACAAAAATTAAAAACTTCTATGCATCAAAGGACACTACTAACAGAGTAGGAAAAGCAACAAAAAGGCAACCCATTAAATACAAGAAAGTATTTGTAAGCCACACCATCTGATCAGGGATTTATATACAGGACACATAACGAATTCCTAAAACTCACTACCAAAAACAAGTAATCCAATTAAAAACCGGGGAAAGAACGGAAATAGACATTTCTCTAATGAAGACATGAAACTGGACAATGAGCACATGACAGGTGGCTGGCATCACACATCCTCAGGGAGATATAGGTCAGAGACACAGGGAAGCCAGGTAAGGTGGTACATGTCTGTCTGTCACCCTGGGTATGTGGGAAGTGAACCACCACCTCACACTCATTAAAGTGCCTACTACTGAGGGAAAAAAACAACCAAACAAAAAGCAAATGTGGAGTGTTGGTGAGGATGTAGAGAAACTAGAACCCTATGCACTGCTGGTGGGAAGATAAAATGAGTTTGGCAGTTGCTCAGAAAATTAAATGTAGACTTACCACATGGCCCCACAATTACAATTCCATTACAGAAACCGTGTACCTCTGGAAGCCTCTTGGTGGTAAATGCTTGCTGTCCCGCCAAAATCTGCTCTTCCCTCACCTATAGCAAATGTCATGTCTATTACATGACAGCTTCTCAAAGCTGTAATGTACATCCACGAGTGGGATTCCCCAATGTCGATGCATGTCCTCCACTACAAGGTGAACTCTGTGAGGGCAGGCCCATCACACTCAGCTCTTAGCCAACTGCCTACCATAGAGCACCCCAAATATCCACCAGTTGATGACTGGATAAGCTGCAGAGCATCACCCAGCCAGGAAAACAGTGAAGCACTAGGAGGAGTTACAACTTGGATGATGCTGAAAGCACGATGCTGAGTGAAAGAGACCAGTTACGTCTGACTAGGTACACTGCGATGGTTCACAATAGGCAATCTTACAGAGACAGAAAGCAGGCTGTGCTTTCCAGGGACTGGGAGGAGGGGTACTGGGTTTCATCCCTGGGTAGTAATGAAAATATTCTAGAATTAGGTAATGGCAACGGTTAGACAACTTTGTGAATATACCAAAAACAAATGAATTATACTCATTAAAAGGACGAATAACCTGGTGTGTGAATTATATCTCAAGGTAAAAGATTAACTAAGTTTAATTTTAAAAAATAATTCATAACAACTTCTCTCTGAGGAGACACCAGTGTCCTCACCTGCTCATAGATCTCAATGGCTTTCTGGTACTGCTCAAGTTGGGCGGCATATGCTGCCACCTTCAGCAGACACTTGTTGGCTGAGCTGAAATCAAGAACCAGAGCAGAGTAAATAATAGAGTAACAGAAAAATAAAAGATGTACACATGGGCCCCAGTACACCTTCATTTGGCATAAATACACTCTCAGAGTATACAAAAGACCTAAACCCCCTCATTAAATTATATTAAGAAAAATAATACTTGCCTATTGGATTCTTCTCCTTTGTAATAATCGGCAGATTGTTCGTAATGTGCAATAGCCTGAAAATACATGCATATTTTATTCAGGAACAATTCACTTATAGAGTTGCTTTAATAACTACATGTGCATAGATATTTTTCCTATAAATAAACCTATGCCAGTAGCAAACTCTTCACAACCCGGCCAACTTCATTTAAGGAACACAAGAAAACATGTATCTCTGGAAGCCTCTTGGTGGCAAATGCTTGCTGTCCACCAAAATCTGTTCTTCCCTCACCTGTATAGCAAATGCCCGGCTACCCCATGTACCCAACTTCTACTGCACTTAGGGCAGCAGAATGAGCCTGTGACTTGTTCTCTCCACAAAAGGGAATCAGATATGCTGTGGGCCCTGTCCAGGCTCAGGTGTAGATTTTACTTCAAATTCTTCTCCAGGGCTTTTCCAGTCTTCGTGAGCTAGAATGGTAAAGATGAAGTCCTGTGACATTGAAAGCCATAAACTGAAGATGGCAGAACTCTGTCAGCCTGGTTCCCAAGAGCAGACATGTACCACCAACCCCAGCATCCCCACCACTGTAACCTCGTAATAGCTACACCGAATTGCTATTTTAAAGGAATAACAAGGCCTATTACTTGTCAGGCCTACTACCTGCAGCATAGACTACCCTCACTAGTACCCAAAGTGTCACCTTGTGAGGGTATTGGCAGCAAGCTGAAATGTGTGGCAGCCAATTAACAGTCAAGTGGAGAGGAAACAGAGGTTACAAACCAGAAAAAACTAGAAGCCCTTATCATGTCATGGTAAAAGATTTAGTGAAATCAAAAATGTCCCAACTTAGAAGGTAGAATATGTTGTCTCCTGAAGCTAAAAAACCCTATGTGAAATAGCTGACAAGAGCCAAGAGACAGTATATCACTGTTTTCAGAAAGGTTTTATGAGTGGTGAACTCTGGAAGTAATTAGCTGTTTTATAGGTAGAATAGATAAAAGTCCAGAAATAAAGGCCTGGGAAGACTGTACAAACCAATGGTTTCTATACCCCAAGTTATAAGAGATAACTCTAAACGGTGCTTTGAACCAAGAGCGTGGCAGACTTTTTAACAAGTCAGACAATAAATACTTTAGGCATTGTAGGCCATCCAATCTGTGTTACAATGAGTTCTCTGGTTGCAGCATGAAGGCAGGCAAGCACAGATGACGCATACAAGTATAGCTGTGTTCTAATAAAACTTTATTTACAGACAATGAAATTTCAATTTCATATAATTTTGATGTGTCAAAGAATGTTTTTCTCTCAATGATTAAAAAAAATTTAAAAATCCTTAGTTTTTAAGACACACAGAAACAGCCAACAGGTATGCAGACTCATGCCTTTGCTTTCAAAGCTCTCCCAAATGAGGGAGGTAGTGCAATATGAAAATCAGACTGAAGGTGCTGCCTTCCCACTCAAGCCTATTAGTTCAATGGCTTCAAGGCAGCTCCTAATGAGCTGAGAAAGGGGCACAAAGCAAGGAAAAAAAATGAAACCAAACAAGCTATATAAGTACTCTAGAAAACCATTTTGGCCATTATCACTGGCACAGAGACCACCACACCCCCCCACCCCTGCAGGTGGTAGGTGGTAAAGAAAGCCCACAGGTTAGAAATGGCAAATCCAGCATCACCCTGGCTCTGCAGAGCACCCAACCACTCCGGTCCCCAAATTTTGGGCCTTTTAGGAGCTGGGTCTCAGAGCTCCACCCTCCCCACCCAGTCTGTGGAAAAATTGTCTCACATGAAACTCAGGAACCTGGTCACACTGCAGGAGGTGAGCAGAAGGGGATCACAGTTCACTGCTTATGTCCCACCTAATCCTGACCCCCACTCCATGGAAAAACTGTCTCACATGAAACCAGCCCCTGGTGCCAAAAAGGTTGAGGACTGCTGCCCTAAAACATTACTTTGAGCAATTCTGTGAAAAACAGATACTTCTACTGCATTCAAATGATATTTTAGGTCTACTGTTTCACCCACTTAGTCTACCCCAACGAATATGCTCCCCAAAGACAGATATAACTTCTCAGAATTATTTATAAGAGAAAAACTGACAACAATTAAAGTAGTTAAATATAATGGGCCAGTGGAGTGTGACTAAAGGTAATGGATGGAAAGTATTAATATGGAAAATTCATCATGAAATATTAAAAAATTAAAAATATAGCTATAAAGGAATAAGTGCATTAGAGTCCTCTTTTTGCAAATATATTATCATATATAGAAATCGAAAATGTTCCACTGAACACTTCTCAGAGCTGTCAGGTACACGCTTGAGTGGGATTCCACAATGTTGCTGCATCTCCTCCCCTACAACGTGAGCTCTGTGAGGGCAGGCCTGACCATGCTGCTCCTGTCACACCCGGCTTTTAGTCAACTGCTTACCATAGAGCACCCACTCAATAAACAGACGTAAGTAGATGAACACAAACTGCATGGAAAATGAACGTTCCACATTAAATACTGCCAGTATCTTCATTAATTTGGAATACCCAGGAAAAAAATGCTTTTCAGTGAATTTATGATTAACCAAAAATAACCTGCTTTGAAGTGGCCTCTTTCTCTAAGTGTTTAGCCCCCTTCCCACAGTCACACATGAGGAAGGCGTAAGAAACTACATCTCATCTTTTTCGAAAGAGAATAGAGGCACAGAGCGGAGGGAGTAAGGAGGCTGTGTCTGGCTCCCACTTTCACAGCCACTGCAGTACATAGAGCTCTATAGAGATAGAGCCAGAGCAAGTGAGAGCCAGACGAGCACTGGGCGACTCTGTGCCTCACTGAGGAAAAATAACTAAACATGGGCAAAGGAGATCCTAAGAAGCCGAGAGGCAAAATGTCATCATATGCATTCTTTGTGCAAACTTGTCAGGAGGAACACAAGAAGAAGCAGCACCCAATGCTTCAGTCAACTTCTCAGAGTTTTCTAAGAAATCCTCAGAGGTGGAAGACCATGTCTGCTAAAGAGAAAGAAAAATTTGAAGATATGGCAAAGGTGGATAAGGCCCGTTATGAAAAAGAAAGGAAAACCTGTATCCTTCCTAAAGGGGAAACCAAAAAGAAGTTCAAGAGGCATCCTTCAGCCTTTTTCTTATTTTAATCTGAGTATCGCCCCAAAACCAAAGGAGAACATCCCAGCCTATGCACTGGTGATGCTGCAAAGAAGCTGGGAGAGATGTGGAATAACATTGCTGCAGATGACAAGCAGCCTGATGAAAAGAAGGCTACAGCTCTCAACCCTGTGGGGTTTTAAGAATCAGCAGAAGCCTCCAGTCTCCATCTCATACAGCTATATCAGCATTAGGATATACCTCAGAAGATCACCTGTTGCCCAGACACTATTCAGCAAGATATATGTACTACTTTGGTTTTGGTGGGGTTTTTTTGTTTATTTTTATTTCAACATTTTCCCTCCAGTTTATTTTTTTTTCCTTTCTTTCTTCCTTTTTCTAGTTTAAATATAATTTTCCATTGTTGCCCTCTTTAATAATAAGAACTTCATTTTTGCTGTTTCTGCCCCTATTATTTGGTTTTTCCCCCGTTTTATCCCATAAGGTTTTCTGTTTGTTTGGTTTGATTTCTAGTATTTTGGTCTTTCCTCTCTATTTGGTGAAGGTGGGGCACTGTGTCTGCTTAGGCTGACAAAGAGCTGCAGGCCTCAAGGGAACCACCCAACCCAGCACCCCAGAGGTTGGGAGTTTTTATGGTTGGGTCAAAGTACTCTACTGTACACCTTTATTTCTCCTGGCTCCCTCTTTCTTGTACCTCTCTTCTTTTTGTCAACATTCCCTTTTACTCGCCACCTCTCCTTTCTCTTTTAAAAATCTTTTTTCCCTTATTGCTCTTCAATCTTCTCATCCTTTTAGTCCTGTACCAAAAGGACACATTGAAACCTTATGCCAGAGGCACAGTAATTTAAAGAGCAAGAGGAAGTGTAAGGAAAATTAGGGCAAGGAAACAGATAAAAGAAAACACTCACAAGGAAGAATCAGACAAAACATCCTGGCAACATGAAAAACCAATCCAGAGCAAACCCCCCACCCACAAGGGACCATGAGGTAGCTACCCAAGAGGGTTCCACTTATAAAGAAATGTTAGAAACAACAGAAGGGGAATTTAAAATACAATGATGAAAACAAGAAAAGAATTGCTGAGAAAGTAGAACATAACCAAAAGGAAATCCAAAAACAGAATCAAGAGATGAACAATATAAAGAATACAGAAAGGATATAGCAGAGCTGAAGGAATTAAAGCAGTCAATTAAGGAACTTAAAGATGCAATAGAAAATATCAACAACAGATTAGACCATGCAGAAGAAAGAATCTCAGAGGTTGAGAACAAAGCTCTTGAGATAACTTAGATAGTTAAAGAGGCAGAAAAGGAGAGAGAGAAAGTAGAACATTCACTGACAGAATTATGGGACTTTATGAAGCCTTCAAACATATGAGTTATAGGTATCCCAGAAGGGGAAGAAGAATGCCCCAGAGGAATGGAAACCATACTAGAGAATATTACAAATGAAAATTTCCCAAATATCACCAAAGATTCTGACACACTCCTTTCAGGGGGATATCAGACCCCAGCTCACCTAAACTCTAAGAGAGCTTCTCCAAGACACATTATGATGAACCTGTCCAAAATCAAAACAAAAGAAAAGATTCTGCAAGCTGCCAGGAGTAAGCACCAATTGACATACACCAGCAAATCCATCAGAGTGACTGCAGACTTCTCTAATGAATCTTTTCAAGCAAGAAGACAATGGTCATCGACCTTTAATCTACTTAAACAGAACAGGATTTCCAGCCCAAAATTCTATATCCTGCTAAGCTTTAAAATGGACAGAGAAATCAAATCTTTTACTGAAATGAAAACATTGAGGAAATTTGTGACAACAAGACCAGTTCTACAGGAAATACTTTAACCTGCTCTACACACTGATCATCACAATGGATCAACAGCAAAGTAAGAAATCTCAGAAATTAAAGGACAGAACCTAACTTCCACATTGATGCAAAAGATAAAACTAAGCAATGGACTCTCACAAAATAAGATGAATAGAACACTACCACACTTATCAATTATCTCAATAAATGTTAATGGCTTGAATTCCCCACTGAAGAGGCATAGATTGGCTGACTAGATTAAAAAACACAAGCCATCCATTTTGTTGTCTGCAGGAAACACACCTAGCTTCAAAAGACAAATTAAAACTCAGAATTAAGGGTTGGAAGACAATTTTTCAGGCAAATGGAATTCAGAAGAAAAGAGGGTTTGCAATCTTATTTTCAGATACATGTGGATTTAAAGCAACTAAGTCAAAAAAGACAAAGATGGTCACTTCATATTGGTCAAGGGAAAAATACAACAGGAAGACATTTCCATTCTAAATATTTATGCACCCAATTTAAATGCTCCCAGATTCTTGAAACAGACATTACTCAGTCTGAGCAATATGATACCCTAAAACACCATTAAGAACAGGGGACTTTAACACTCCTCTTACAGAGCTGGACAGATCCTCTAAACAAAAATTAAACAAAGATATAAGGGACTTAAATGAGACCCTAGAACAGCTGTGCTTGATAGACGCATATAGAATCCTCCATCCTAAAGCTAAATATACATTCTTCTCATCGGCCCATGGAACATTCTTCAAAATTAATCATATCCTAAGACACAAAACAAACCTCAACCTTCAATCGAAAGAATTGAAATTTTACCTTGTATTTTCTCAGACCATAAGGCATTAAAGATGGAACTTCACTCCAACAAAAAACGTTCAACCCCACAAAAAGACATGGAAATTAAACAACCTTATGCTGAATGACAGTTGGGTGCAGGAAGAAATAAAAGAGGAAATCATTAACTTCCTTGAGCAGCATAACAACAACAAAGACACAAGCTACCAAAACCTGTGGGATACTGCAAAAGCAGTCCTGAGAGGAAAATTTATTGCTTTAGATGCCTACATTTGAAAAACAGAAAGAGAGTACATCAACAAACTCAAAAGCTATCTTATGGAACTGGAAAAAGAAGAACAATCTAAGCCTAAACCTAGCAGAAGAAAAGAAATATCCAAAATTAAATCAGAGATTAATGAAATTGAAAACAAAAGAATCATTCAGAAAATTAATGAAACAAGGAGTTGGTTTTCTGAAAAAATAAATAAAATAGATAAACCTTTGTCCAGACTAGCTAGAAATAGAAAAGTAAAATCTCTAGTAACCTCAATCAGAAATGATAAAGGGGAAATAACAACTGATGCCACAGAGATACAAGAGATCAT
>CAUYQV010057338.1:0-32869 GCA_963574575.1 Galagoides demidoff | reverse complement strand
TAATAGCCAGGGAGAATATGTTTTATTTCTAGGTCAGAAGACAATCTTTCTGCCAATATAATAAAACTCTTATTAATGTCACTCCTTGACCATGGAGTTTGAGTTTTATGATTACTAAATAGTAATAGGTTCATACTTCTTAGGTTTAAACTGTATCATACAAAATGGAAATGTTGACATTTTGAGGTTAAGAAATTACCTTCTGGTGATTCATTTTCTTTTCTCGTATTTTTTTAAGTGTCCAGTGAAAATACACAAAGTTTCAAAGTTTTGATATTCCTAGAAACAAGGTGTATTTATCAATGAGCTTCCAAACTCTGAAAGGGATCCCTAGTGAAAAGTGAAGACAGGACGTAGGAAAGACCCAGGAACCTGGCAGGAGGAGGGTAGGGTGTTCTCATCCCTGTCTGTTGAAATTGTTCACCACAGAGATGTGGGCTGCAGAGAGAGCTAGCATCCAGTGACTTCTCTGAGAGCCAAGTTTGTTAGTTATGCTAAGACATCAAGCCTGATAAATACAAAAGAGGAGGTAGGGGACCTTGGAAGGTGACAGCAGTTAGGGGCTGGGCTAAGGGCAGCAGGATCTGTGGAGTACAGTACTAGGTTGAGAAGCTGTTGACCTATATATAATAGTCTGAGTAAGGGAAGGAAATAGATCGTTCAGGAAATATTCAGGAATAAATTCCTCGTAGTCAGATGGACATGCAGATGACCTTTCTGTGCAGCTGAACCGCAACTGGTAGGAAATTGCTAGAGACGACAAGCACGACTAGAGAAGCATCAGCCGACCTGCAGCTGAGAACTGAGAGGTGGGTGATGGCGATCACGGAGGACCCAGGAGGACCCACTCGTCTTACCTGTTGGCTCTCTCTGCCTCTCTCTCTCTGTTCCTCTCTCTCTCTCTCTCCCCGTCTCTTTCTCCCTCCCTCCCTTCACCACAGTCGGTTTCTTTTTACTTCTTAGGTGGCTGGATTGATCATTGAGGAGTTGCTTCTCTTCTGTTTCATCTTGTTTTAAGTTCTTTCACGACTTTTGCCGGTTCCTTTCTCCTGAGCGACATGCCGTGATATTCAGGGGACACTCCATCCTCCCCTCTGCAGTCCTTGCACATTTTCCTGTAGGGCTGCACTGACAGTCGCCTTGCAAATGACTGGGACGCAGAACGGACATTTCCTGTCTGTGGATGACCTCCTGTCTTCTGTCTAAAGGTCTAAGAGTGCCTTCTTCATCCTGGAAGTTCAGTACCTTGAGAAGGTGCTTGCCAGTTTTTCAGAGCTCTTTACTTGTGAGGAAAGCAGTCATAGTATTTCCCCCATTGCAGTTGTGAACACGCTGATGCTCAGAGAGATGGGCCTTTGCACGGTCGCTCTCCAGTGGAACCCACTTGTTTTATTTTTTTTTTATTTTTTATTTTTTTTTGAGACAGAGCCTCAAGCTGTCCCCCTGGGTAGAGTGCCATGGCATCACAGCTCATAGCAACCTCCAACTCCTGGGCTCAAGAGAATCTCCTGCCTCCGCCTCCCAAGTAGCTGGGACCACAGGCACCTGCCATAATGCCCGGCCATTTTTTTTTTTTTTTTTTTGGTTGCAGCCATCATTGTTGTTTGGCGGGCTCGGGCTGGGGATTCAAACCCGTCACCTTAGGTGTACGTGGCTGGCGCCTTAGCCGATTGAGCCACAGGCGCTGAGCCGGAACCCACTTGTTAAAACTCCCAGTCTGAGCTTGACAGCTGAGCATCTGGAGGAGTGTCCTTGACCTTTGGGATTCTGGGTCTCTCACGTCTCAGTCTGTACAGATAGAAGTTCATTAATTCAAGCAGTCGTGTAGGCTTTCATAATTTTCTACATTCTTCCTTTAAATCAAGGCAGAGAAACACGGGCTATTTCAGTTACTATAACTTTAGGACCTATTTATTAGAGAACTTCTGAAAGGAGTTAACCCAAATCTAAGGCCTGGCCTCCTCCTCTCCTCATCTATAATGAATTCTGAAGCTAAATGTATGTTTGTTTTTGTTTTTATTTTTTTTCTCTTCCTGAGAGATATAAATTCAGAATTTTAGCAAATTCGCTTTTCCCCCTGAACTCTATGGCATGTTATAGACCACTCAGCTGGGTGCCCTTCACACATGGTGCTGTGATTAGCTGTACACAGGCCTGTCCCCTGTGAGGGGGGTGTCACCTGCAGGCGAGGAAGGATGAGCTGTTCATCTCAGCTGTCTCTGTCATCCTTTCCCTCTCCTGTCCCCTGCCCCCATATGCTCCATGTACCCCCTGCAGATTCATAGCATAGAATAGGCAGACAATGCAGCATGTACCCATTAATTGGAATCTAATTACTTACAAAACTTGCTGAGCGTCCCAGCATTTTGAATGTTGGAAACATTTTAGAACTGGCCTTGTATGTATGGTTTCTAAAAGACAGTAATAAGCTTCTAAGTATGTTTAATTATTCAAGAAACTGTTAAGTGCCATGAATTTCAAAGGTGATAATGCCAATCTAAGTCTACAGGAGAACATTTTCCATGAAATGTAATGGCTTTTAGAAATCTAAAACAAGATATATGGTATATTCTGCTACAGTTTGGAAAGAATATCTAATTTCATAGAACTCAACATGATAGATTCACGGGAAAATCCAAATTGGAAAGCATAATTTTTCACAAATATACTTTGCATTCTAGTCTTGGTTTCTGTTTTTTGAAACTTAATATTGAAACACATACATTTCTATGAATAATATGTTGACTGTGCTATAGGTTCTGACCATCTGTGTGATTTATCCTTTGAAATGTTCCCTTGAATGTTGGAACCATTCCAGAACCACAGGATCTAACTTGAAAATTATCTTCCTAACTTTTGCCTGTGAAATTGCTGTTGCAGAAACTTAGCCAGACTCAAGACGTACTGGCTGTGGATCCTTCAGAATCCCAGAAATGTCTTACTGCAAATTGAGTATCACTGAAGGGATAGCCTTGTTAATGCTGATTCACAGCCTTCACACTTTCTGTTTCTTCATACAATGGGCCATTTAGTAAAGGAGCTAAATGCTCCTGATCTATTCTACTAACAAACTGAAAGCAGGTAGACTCTTTGGGAGAGTCTATACTTGGCACACATGTAATCAAGGCCTAACAATAACAATCCTGGCAATAGATGATATCAGTCATCAGTGACATGACTTATTAATTCCGTACTATGGAGCTAGCTTTTGCTAAAAGCTTTAAGGGTATATTTCATTTTATCTTCATACTTTTAAGGCTCATTATGCAGGTTCATTTCATCCTGAAGAAACCCAGACTCAGAGAGGTTAAGCCACTTTTCCAAGATCACATAGCCAGTTCATAGAAGAACCAGGATTGAAACCTAAAATAAAAGCTAGATTCAGAGTTTATACCCTTCATCCTTTTGCAATCTGCCTCCTATTATCATACCCTGAGACACTGGGCCAAAAGCCAAGACCTAGCAGACAGAGGCCCACGGATGGCAGAGGTGCAGAGGATAAGCAAAACAGGACAAGCTTGAGGATCGTATGGCAGGAAGAAAGTCACACATTTTTAAAGGCACAGGTGCTTTGCAGCAGGTGTGCCTGTTTACATTTCCCTCTGTTTTTCTTTGCTGTTAGATTTAGTCCTTACAAACTACTTATTTGATAAATAAGAGTCACTTTACATGCTATAATTAAAAAAAAATGTCTCAAAAAAATTAAAAGTATGTGCAAATGAATATTCTTTTTAGGGCAGGAGTAGAAGGGAATAATAATAGCTGCACAGGTGTAACTCTTTCAGGTGCATTGAGCTCTATAACTTGGTCAGTATCTGGAATAATGGAAAAATCAAATGGTGCCTGTGGCTCAAAGGAGTAGGGTGCCAGCCCCATACACCGGAGGTGGCAGGTTCAAACCCGGCCCCGGCCAAACACTGCAAAGTTGAACATCACAAATGTGAGTCAATAGTAAGAAATCAGATAGAAGATTTACTCAAGTCTTTATAGCCACATGGAACTTTCATTCCGTTAGTTACAAATAGTTGCTCTTTATGATGGCTTTGTGGGGGGTCATAAAATACAGTGCAGCCCCTGTGGACTGATGATTCAGGTTGGTCTCACCTGGCCCAGGTGGCTCCAGAGCCTGCTCATGACTAGGCTGACTCCCGGACATAGGAACTCATGTGAAAATGCAAGAATCTACCGGCCCCTCCATCAACATATTTTTTTCCTCAAAAATCTTTTATTTATTTATTTTTTATTAAATCATAGCTGTGTACATTAATACTGTCATGGGGTACAGTGTGCTGTTTTAAGATCCCTTTTTGCCTCAGAGGTAAGGAATTCCAGATAGACTACCAGTGCAAAAGTTTGGCAGAGTTCAAGACTCTCTTCATTCATTCATTCATCCATCCCACTTTTCTTAAGTACAAGGAATGATGAGAAGTTAAAAGGAATTAGCTTGGTTTGTTGCGACAAGTGTAATCAATGCAGTATAAATAAAATCATTTTAGCATTGAAGAGTAATAATGTATTAGCTTTGCCTATAATTTAAAAGCATATGCCCCATAAATACCATAAACCACATTTTTATTCACATGGAATTTTCATGTGATGAGCAGTGTATTAAGATGCATTGAATTTTGTTTTAATATTATATTCCTACCTTAGCATCATCTCGGGACTTTATCTTGTGATTTCTAACAGAATAGGTTTTTTTTACAATGCCATTTAACCTGAATTGGTCACTCCAGGCAATTTAAAGAATAGTGTGGTGCCGAATGGAATAATAGAACTTTTTATATTTTTAACCCTGAATCCCTGAAATCATTAAAACATCTTATTTTCATATGTAAACTACTTGAAAATCCATAATAAATTATTTTTTTAAGTATGCCAAATTTTCCATTAGAAGGTCTAGCTAGCCTTTTTATTTTCTGGTTTTCTATACCTCTGATCTTATCAAATGATGGAACACTAGAAAAACCTGACTTGGGATCTCACATAAGCAATGTTAACAGCAAACAATTCTGCAACATGTTTGTGGGCAAAATTCAAATTCAAATTCTGTTGTGTGAATTATGTATAAGACAAGATGGTATGTGTTAAAGTGAACTTTTATGTACCCTAAGTTGAGGACATAGGCTTCACAGATGGGAAATAACATACAATCATTATTCACATATGCATTATACAGAAAGTTAACTGTAAAAATATTTTTAAATTAGTTCCCATGGTAAAGAATACAAGATTCCCCATATTTGATAACAAGCTATTTTTGTGTAGAACAAATTGAAGCCAAATATCCCCTCTCTGGTATCCTGCCTGGTTCCTAGATTGAGATTTCACAATTTTAGGACCCCAAAGGGGCATTATTAGTTAAAGGCTATAAAACAGTTTTTAAATCTTTTAATATATTTTATGTAAACCACATATGTATGTACCTTTGAGGATGATGCAACAGTCTGTGAAAATCCTGACCCTGTTTCCCTGAGCTCATGTTTGTCACACGAGGGTGGTAATTCTGATGTCTCTTGCTCTTGAGAAGGTTCTGGCTGGCAGGGAGGAGAACACAGTGTTCTATGAGCTATCAAGGTATATCTCTCTGGTTAGAAGGCAGAGACCGGTCCGTTAATTATTGCTTACTAAATGTTGTGTTATAGACGTGCCTTTCTAAATACTGCAGCTACTGCATAAATACACCAAAAAGTGATTCTTGGGGGTGAAAGTTGTAGGAACTACAGTTCTATTAGAATGAACCCAAGTCAAGCCAGGTAAAGTTATTCCTTCTGCACCCCAGAAAGCAGGGCACCAAGTACCCCAGAGGCAATTGGGGAAAATCTGTGTTTTTCCTTTGAAAGAAGAAGCAGAATCTATGAGTGGCTGCCAAATGCACCCTCTGGTGCTTTCTCTTACCTTACATTTCCTTTTTCTCACATCAGTCTTTCTCCTGTGTGGGAAATCTCTGGGAAGCCACAGATGCCCCCAACCCCCAAATCTTCAGCAGAGGAGAGGAAGCTGCCCCAGCTTAGGGGAGGAACCAGAGATGGAGGGAGCAGTGCTCATAGCCACACGGGCCTTGGGTTCCTAGTAGATCAAATGGCAGATTTAATCAAGCTTCAAAAGCAAGCCTCAGAAAGATCAAACGATTTTCAAGTAACATAACTGCATCCAGAAAAAGGCTAAGGAATATAACAAACGCGTTTGTATCTATCCAGCACCCAGCAAGATAAAAGCTACAGTGTTTATCAGGAGAAAAAAATCAATCTATAAAAATGACTCAAATATGAAAAACAGTAGACAGGGGCATTGAGACAGTTATAACAACCATATCAAACATATTCCAGAAGATAGAGGAAAGATTGAACGTGTTAAATAGATTGGTGAAAGATATTTTTAAAAATACTAAGATCAGATAGCTAAAGATGAACACTATGTAAAATTATAGCATTTAAAGTGAAAAAGATGCTGGATGGGAATTAACAGCACATTAGCTACCTCAGAAGCAAGACAATAGTGAATTTGAAAACATGGCATTAAGAAACTATCCAAGTGGCTGGGTGCTGTGGCTCACGCACTCTGGGAAGCCAAGGTGGGTGGATTGCTTAAACTCAGAATTTCAAGATCAGCCTGAGCAAGAGCAAGACCCTTTCTCTACTGAAAATAGAAAAACCAGCCAGGCACAGTGGTGTAGGCTTGTAGTCCCAGCTACTTGGGAGGCTGAGGAAAGAGGATTGCTCAAACCCAGGAATTTGAGGTTGCTGTGAGCTATGACCCTGTGGCACTTTACCCAGGGTGACAGAGTGAGACTCTGTCTCAGAAAACAAGAAAGAAAGAAACTATCCATGGTAAAACATAGAAAAAAGACTAAAAACAGTGAGTAGAGAATCACTAAGCTCTGTAATAACCTCAGTACACACAGTGGAGTCACCAAAAAATGATGGAGTTAGAGTTATTTAAGGAAATAATATAATTCTCAAAATTTGATTAAACTTACAAACCACACATCTAAGAATCTTAACAAATTTGAAGGAACTTGAAGAAAAGGATACCAAGGGACATGATACAATGTGCCTAAAACCAAAGATGGAGAAAAAAATTGTAAAGACAGCCAAAGAAAAAAGACACATTATAGCAAAGGAAAAAAAGAGAAGGGCGATGGCAGAGTTCCCTTCAGAAATGATGCACATTGGGCAGGCGTGGCGGCTCCCAGCTCAGCCTCTGTGCTTTGGCTGGCCAACATGGAGGACTGATTGAAGCCAGGAGCTTGAGACCAGCCTGAGCACCATAGGAAGACCCTATCTTTACAAAAAATAGAAACATTTCCTACACATGGTAGCCTCCTGGAGTCACTGAGAAGCTGAGTCAGGAGGCTTACTTGAACCCAGGAGTTTGAGGTCGCAGTTGGTTGCAGTGAGCTATGATGACATCATAGAACTCTAGCCTGGGTGGCAGAAATCCTTAGGAAGGCAGGCAGGGAGGGAGGGAAAGAGGGAAGGAAAGGAAGGAGGGAAGGAAGAAAGGACAGAAGGAAGGAAGGGAGGGAGAAATGATATGCTTAAGAGACTGGAATGCTATCATCAAAGTACTATAAGAAGAAAAGGGGGGACCTTGTATTCTAAAGCCAATGAAAGTCGTTTTCAGCAGAAGAGCCAAAACGCAGACTTCACTGGACATATACAATCTGACAGAATTCCTCACGAACATACTTTAATACTAGAATAAATTTTCTGTACACTACGAAATGAAGGTGATTAATGTGTGTTGTATTTCACGTCCCAGCTTGCTGAGCAGGGGAGGATGCTAACAGTGCTTTAAAACAAAGAGCAGGATGAGTTGAGTTTGCTGAGTTTCTGGAACACAGAACCACACAAGGCTGTGAGGTGGGATGGACATAGGACGTCTATTCTCATCCAAACATACTCAGAGCTGTTGTTCTATCCCAGATCCAGTAGTCCCATCATTTTATATATTTAATATATTTATAAATATACAACTGTGTGCTGACCTCAGAGTAAATTCTGGCATTCCTTGGTACTTTGTGTTCATTTGTTGGTGTTTACCACTGATGCCTTACGCAGAGCATAATTCTAATCTCTTATCACTCTTTCTTTCATACGTTATTTTCACAAACATTTCTTGAAAACCTAGTCCATACCAGGCCCTGGGCCTAGATTCTGAGAGTCAAAGGGGAATAAGATGAACCCTACTTGCAAGGAATTTAATTTTTGCTTTTATTGACAAGCACACAAATGTATATAATAGCCCTAAAAACAGCATTAAAATATTAGATGAGAGAAATAAAGAAAATGTTACAGAGATCCAAGAAAATGATATTTTGCTTGTGGAATTAGAGGAAGATTTTGCAGAGAAGATAGTGTTCATCTGGGTTATAAAGTGTTAACAAACTATCCTGGTTAGCAACTTACAACAGCCGTTTTATTACGCTCATGTATTTTCTGGGTCAGGATGTTAGAACATAGTGGAAACGATGGTGATCTCTGCTCGGTAATGTCTGGGGCTTGATGACTAGTAGGGAATCGTCTAGGGCTGTGTTCATTCACATGTCCACATGTGGAAGGTGTCACCACGTGGAACGTCAGCGGAACTGTCAACTGGAGCACCGCACTTGGCTTGTCCCTATTGCCCAGTTTCCTTCGGAATGCTGGACTTGGGAACAGCCAGACTCTTTCCATGACAGCCCAGGGACCTCCAAATGAGTATCCAGCCTACCAGATAGAAGCTGCATTGACTTTTACAGGCTAACATCAGCCATCACACTGCCATTGCTCTGCATTCTGCCCGGCAAGTCACAATACTACCCCCCCATCCCAGATCCAAGATGAGGAGAATCAGACTCCACCTCTAGATGGAGGATCTTTATAAAATACATTTTGACGGACCATTATTAAGCCAAATGCATGGAAGATGATTATTATCTGAGACCCAAGTGGGAATGTGTACGGCCTAACTCCGGAGCAGTAAGTGAGGCTGGGTGGCTGGTGTGTGGCATGAATCACCCCAGATAGTGCCCAGCCATGAACTAGGGACAAATATCAAAGGGCCTTTCATGTTTATACTTAAGAAAATAGGCTTCCACTTGTAGGCAGTGAAGAGCCCACAAAGGGACTTGTTTTTGAATCAAAGATGAGTTATTCAATTAATATGGTTTAGAATGAGGACCTGGTTGTGCGGATAAATATAACAGAATGGTTACCAAGGATGATATTGAGCAGCCACGATGTAAATGCAAAGAACAGAGAGGTGTGAGGTGTTTTGGAGGTAGAATTATGACCGATAGACCAAGACTAGTGAGGAAAAAGGAAGTGTCTAGGGTAACCTCAAAATAGGTGAGCCAGCCTCAGAGGCCCCAGAGCTTGGCTGCTTTGACTGAAGTGGGCTCCTCTGCTGCTGGGATGCTCCACAGATCAAGGCCGAGCACAGCGTCCCACAGCCAGACGATTCTGACCAGGCCTGATGGTGTGGTCGTGGGAGCCAGTAGTGGCTTGTTCCTTTGATCTTATATTCTGTTGACGATTCTGGTGGCGTCATAGAGTAGTGGTTAAGGATAAAGACAATGGTAGAACCAGGCCCCCAAAGCAGATATGACAAGATAATAGAGTGTACGCTTTGACGTTCTTAAGTTTGTGTATATTGATTCCAAATTTCTTGAGAAGCAGAAGAGAGCAAATTCACGTAGTTTTAATTTTTCTTCCTAATAAGAAAACTGTAGTCAGAATACTGTTTTCTTCTTTTAATGACTAGTTCTCCTTTGTCCTGTAAGATATTTAAAGAGATTCAAACTTCCTCCTACCAACTCCTGAGACATTATCAATTAACCACACACAGCCCATTGAACACAGCATAGCTGTAATTAAACTAAATTACTATGCAGTAGCTTTCATTACACAATGAAACAGTCTTTGTTAGGACCATAGAGAGAGTTTAATTACATGTCTAGACACCCCCTGAATTCAGAGCAGCGGTATTATCTTTGGCTCTTTAAATGAAAGTTTGAGCTTTGGGTGATTGCATTTTTCCTAAAGATTAAATGGAAAAATAATTTGGTCTTTTCTTTCCTTTTTTAATTCCACATTCTACTTTAATGCCTTCCTGATTTAGAAATCATTTATATATTGGTGAATATAAATATTTTCTAAGGAAAAAGCACAAATTTTCACTCCTTGTCATGTTTAACATACCTGTCATGTGCATCTAAAATCTGTTTTTTCCTCTAATACGTCTGAAATATCTGCTTTCATTTTCGATGTATAAAGCCCGTCCTGGGGTCTAAAGCACAATCATCTTCCATAATGCTACTTCCAGCTCCCTCATCCTTGTGAAGGGGCCCACCTCTTCGCCGAGGGGTGGAGTCATACCCTCATTCATCCGCAGTCCAGCCCAATCAGCTTCTCTGGACAGTGCAAAGCTGTCACCCTGTCTGTGCCGCTAAACTCAAGGCCCCAGGCCCTGGGGGACCAGAATATGCCGACACCGGCGCTGCCCTTGTTTCTCTGTACACCAACCTGATCTCTTCCCTCCCATGACCAAAATGGGCTTGCTGCTTCCTTCTCTGTAACTATGGATCATTTTTTAACCTTGTTCCAAGTTACACACTATTTTCTGAATACCATCTCCACTTAATTAACCTAACCTTTCCATGGCCTTCAGTCCTAAAATCTCACCTTTTCTGAAGCCAAGTCACAGATGTGAGACTGAAATAATCACACGTTTGTCCCTCTTAAACATTCCCTTAGTTGCCTCGTGACATAAATTTGCTCTCATTTTATAGACAAATAAGTTTTATATACTGAATTATTGGTTACTCATTCATTACTTCATTTTCTTTACATGTGTTTATTCTGTTAGCCTGAGATTTGTCTATTTAAATCTGGACACGTAGCTTTTTTCCATTACTTTTTTTGCATAATGCCTAATTTAAAATAATAAACATTCACTTAACAATAATCACTACTGAAAGCGAAGATTAAGTGTCTCACTAAAATCTTAATTGAGTGACTGTGTTAGGTTTGGGATTGAATCTAAGGAAACAGCAGAGATAAAATGATACTTTCCACCAGTGCCGTATAGCTGATTTTCAGAAATATGTACCTAACAGTGTTTCGGGCCAGCACGTATACAAACCTAGCCACACTATCCCGTCCCTCCTCCCTGACCGGGTAATGAGGAGACTCATACCACAGTGAGGAATGAGAATGGAAGTCTGAGTACTCTTTGTGACCTCTTCCCCTGTCTGCTAATCTGACTTGACACCCCAGGTCTCCGCTCTCCATGGTATTCATAACTAGCTTCTCCACTAGCAGCTGGTTCCCTTCCCCCCTGACGTTGCTATCCCAGCAAGCACGTGCCAGCAAATGTTTGCTTTTTCCAGACACTTCTAGGCCACACCCAAATCTGAAAGCCACAAAGCACTCAGAGGAACCTTAACCTTAACTGCAGGGCGGGCAGCAGGCTCACCACCAGCGTCCAGCAGAGGCCCCATTTTAGGAACCAGAGCCTTTGGGCTGCCCACTGCTCAGGGGTGTGCTAGTGTCACTGGGCACATCACTGCCCCTCTACCCACTTGACATTTAAGTCACTGCCTCAGTTCCATTTTATTACATGGGCCAGTAAAATTTATGAATATTTCAGACACAAAAGAGACCGAAGAGAAAGCTCACAAATGCATTTTCAACAGCTTTTCCCAAACTCCCCTGAGGCATATGCCGTATTGGATATTCAGATCAACCTGAAGATGTGAAAAAATTAATTCAGCCATAGCTACCGACGTAACACCACTACAGAACAAAAACTAATTATGTAATTTTTCAAAATGTCACTTGAAAGATGAGACTCTTCCTCCTAATCTCACAGTTGAAGTATTCTCATTGGCTTTTGGCCTTTCTCAAAGTGACAGTGTAAATCTCATTCATCTAACTAATATTCAGTGAGCATCTCTGAGGTGGCTGTATCCACGAAGAATCGTATATGTTTAATAAACGCAGAGATGCTAGAGCCTTTCTTCAGCTAGAGATAAGAGATGCTGCTGTGGACACATATTGCCACAGTATAAGCTTAACGTTTTCTATTTGACAACTTGAACTTCTGTTACAAATGGATAATACTAAATGAATCAAAGGGCCAGATCCCCATCATTCTCTGACTGTAAATTAATGACTGCACAGTAGGACAATGTATGCAACTGTAGGAAAATGGAGTTTCTTGTTAATCATCCGAAAGCAGTTGTTGAGGCATAGTCAGCACTGGGCCCTGGGAAGAAGGAAATCACGTGTCTGGGGGACCAGACACACATATTCCTTGTCTTCCTGGAGCTGTCCGTCTGGTAAAGGAGACATCCTGAATGGGAAGCCTGCAGAGGAACACACCTGCTATTCAGAAAACCAGGGAGTATGGACGAGAGGACAGGAGCGTGGGCACAGGCGGTGTGTCCGTGTGGAAGGACGGGTGTGGCCTCCCTGAGGAAGGGACGTGATAGTTGAGTCCAGAGGGTAAGGACAGCTGGCTAGGTAAGGATGGGTGAGAGGGTCCAGGCAGGGGAGCAGCTAGAGGTGTGAGGGAGATTGGGGCTTTCAAAAGACTGAAAGAAAGTCCGAAAAAGAAAATAAAATCTGTATGGGAGAAAAGATGGAGGGAAGGGAAGGCTGGAGAGCATTCCCAAGGAAGTGAAGAGCTTCCCAAGGAGAAGAAATGGCCCGACTCCCTGTGCTTTATGTGGAAAATGCTTTGAATGGGAGCACATTGAAAATCAAAGCAGGTGTTCAAGGGACCACCACAGTGACCAGCTGAGGTCACGGCATTGACATGGAGAGAGACAGGGCCGTTCTGGAGACGTCTGGAATAAAAGTTGACAGAACTTGACTGGGAATTGGATGGAGGTGGTGAGGGAGAGGAGAGAATGAATTTCTAACTTGAACACTTGGGTTGATGGACATCCTGACCGTGAGGTGGGAAAAACTAGAGGAGGGCTGAGAATCAAGAGTTAAGTTTTGGACAAACTGGGCGTAGGGTCCCTGTGAGAATTCATCTGGAAATGAGACAGCGTAGCTAGATAAAGAAATAATTTTGAACTGAACAAACTTTTAGGATACTATCATGGAATGATCTTTAATTCTTAAACTTCCATCTAGTTAATATGAAACCAGACATAGTTAGTCCCTGAAAATATCCTCTCTCCATCATATCCGATCCCGTCCCTTGTGGGGGATGGGTGGTATTCGGAGGATTGCAGTATGTATATGACATGTGTGCCACTTGTAGAAAGTTTACTTTTCCATACCTTTAAATTTTAGTAATACATAATTGGTATAGTTTAATTTTATTTAAGACATTGTCACAATCTCGTCACACAATGTTTAAAAACTCATATGTATTCTTTTCGCCTGTAAAAAGCAGGCAAAAGGGGAAAGAGTAGAAAAATGTGCTTGGAAAGAGTTTATGGTGAAAGGGGAGGACACATTCAATTTGAGAGACAGAGTCAGAAAATAAATCCGTCTGTTCGTACATTTAACAAATGCTTATTGGGCATCTATGGAATGTCAGGGCTGGTTTTAAATTTTAAGGCAAAGATCACAGACTGCAGAGTGTTTTGCTTGGCCTATGCAAGGTTTAATTAACATTTTTGAACTTAGTTGCCAACATTTAAAATTTGGGATATTTTATGTCAACATTCTGTCTTGTCTTGAAAACGTCAGAAGAGCTGACAGCGTGGGGTCTGATCCCCACCTGACAGCAGTTGGCTGAGTCAGAGCTGCTCTGGTCCCTTAAGTGTCATGCTGTCTCTAGGAACAGACAGAGCCCTACCACTTGCCCAGAGGCCGGAGTCCTAAGTGGTTAGTGCCGAACAGGTCAGGCAAAATGAGTCAGAAAGTGGGCACTGGGTCGGGTGGGGACAGAAATAAGACTACAGGGTGATGAAGAAACAGTGAGAGGAGAGAAAATGCCCTCAGTCCGTGCAGACTGCATTTCCAGACAGTTGGCTGTTGGTGTAGGAAATAATTGAGTGTAGTGAGGGAAGGCTGGAGCCGTGGGGGGCTGAGAGGAGAGGAGGTGGTGGTGGTTTTCTGTTTCTTGTTTCCTTTTGATGACCTCAGCACCTGGAGCACATTTATATGATGAAAGAAGAGAAAGAGGAAGTAGTGAGGAAGAGGCGAAGAGAAGATGGGAGTGGTGGGGCCCTGCCTCTGAGGGGCAGGAGGGGGCAGGTCCCAGCAGCACTGAGGGAGAAGAATGCAGAAAACCAGGGAGAACCGAGAACAGACAGAACAGCAGGCCTGGAAATGCAGCTGCCTACCGCACAGATACTATTTGTCTTAGTAATTCTTTGTTCCAAATGGACAAATCTACAGTATGTTTCAATTCCAATGACTGAAACTGTGTACCTTCTCTAACTCCTGAACAATCTTGCTGTAAACTACAAACACGTGTATAGCAAATCCAGTACATATTACACTTTAGACCTATTTCTAGGATAAAAAAACAATATATGAGACATTCTATTTATGAGTTATATTGTATGACCTGGATGGAGGATTTGTGACAAATGAAAAATGTATACAAAATTTCTATTAAAGTAGAAAAAGGAATCAAAAAGCAGAAAGAAGGGAGAGGCAAACAGATGAGTGATCACTTTGAAGGAGAGGCTGATATTAGAAGGGAGGTCGGATAAGACATTAACATTTACAATGAACCTGTTTTATATGCGTGGTTAGGCATAATTTTTGCAAAATAATTTGAAATACAAAAACATGAGTAGAGTTGCTGGAGGTGATGTTAAGATTCATCTCAAGTACAACTGTCAATATCTGTATTGACAGCTGTATTTACTAATTCACAGAAGAGCCTATGAGAGCATTCATCATCATCGTTAAAGAATATTTATCTTATAAAGGATAAATAACTTCTCTATAATAACTACTCACATCTGTTCAAACAGTAATTAGGAAGTCTTTGCCATGGTTGTCAGTTTCTAAGACCACACATACAATTATGCTTTTCAGATTATAAACCAAACAAATTTCAATACAAAATACCTTTACTAGATTATAATAATCTAGCCAATTTCAGTTGATATATTAATAATGTATAGAAAGAACTACAATCGATATTCTCTGAGGAGTAAATGTTTTTTTCTGAGAATTGATCTATACAATTCAAACTGTATAACATTTAGGCAATAGCAAGGTATTCTTTAATGTATACTTTAAAAACATTTTTCTTTATGGGGTTTATTTTTATGCTGTTGTGTGTGTGTTCTTGAATCACATAACTTAGGGTTCTTAAAAATTAAGTATAGATGTTGGAACCATAAATAGAATTACACAAATGTTGCTTCATTATTTTCATTATTTTCCTTATTTAGTACCTACATGAAAATGGAATTGTCCATCGTGATCTCAAGCCAGAGAATCTTCTCTATGCAACTCCAGCCCCAGATGCACCGCTCAAAATTGGTGAGAACATTTCCTGGTGTTACATGACCTCTTTTTCCAGAGCAGAAGAAATTTATCCTATGGAATTGTAAAATGTTGTTCTGTCTAGTTTTGCCTTCATCCAGTATCTTTGAGTATTTCACCTCTGTAAAGAAATATGCACTGTCTGGTGAGTTTGTGCTCTTTTCTAGATGTTAACCTGGAAATTAGTGCCTAGAAGTTGGTCCATTGCCAGGCACACAAGGAATCATGACTCTTAGAAATGGCAAGTGTAGCAGGAAACCTACACAGACAGAAGACTCCAGGCACCAGATGATTAGAGGAAGCGGGTTTATTCAGCCAGGGGTACTTGGAACACCAGCGTGTTTCCCAAAACCAAGCCCCCCTGACTCAATCTCTTGCCTCTCTTTTATCTACCTTTCAGGGTGGGAGTGCATGTGAGGGTCATAAGACAGAGAGACATGACATCATCCTCAAGGTCCGGGGCTCAAGGAGGGGAAGGTCAGATTGGCCCTGGTCCTTGAGACTGGTTAGACCACCTGCCCCAAAGGCAACAGAAACCTAAGGAAGTTACTAGGTTACAATCTAGGCCTCCAGTATGTCAGGGGAGAAACACGCAGACAGCAGAAACGCCTGCGGCTTGGCTGAGGCCTACACAGAGAGGCTAGGATAGAGTCTTTTAGCTCTGCTTTTACTTTCTTGCCTCACAAGGACCTCAGGAGATGACTTTGTATTTTATTAATAAATTTATAGGAAAGAGAATGATAGAAAACCTAACACTTGTTTGGGGGGTATTAACTTTTATTCCATAAATTATTTGGAGCTTAATTTTAGATAATCAAAAAACTTTGATATAGAATACTTAGTAGGTATTAGTTTTTTTTTTTAATTAATTGATAGCTGTATACATTCTTAGTAGGTATTAGTGAATCTAGGCTCGGAGTCACTTGTTTGTATGAGCAGAGATAAATTACGAGTCCCTAAAGTGCACTCCCCAGACACTGGCTCCTCAGCAGGTGAATAAGGGTGGTTAACTCTCTCTTTCTTTGTGGAAGGGAGAGTGATTTGCAAAGGCAGTTAAGCAAAGTTAAATGAGATGTTTGTTTCTGTAGGACTTCCAAAAACCTTCCTGTGTAGACTGACACAGGGTGTGCTTGGAGGCATTTCCTAAACTTTATTTGATTCTGGGAATTTATTTTCCACCCTTGGATTTTGAACAACTACAAAGATGAATTTTGGGAAATTTTCATCTACTCGAAGAAACTTTTAAATTGACATCTTAGAAAAAAAATAGGTATTAAACAGCACTTTCCATGTGTCTTCCTAGGCAAATTTTCATTTATTTAAAAAAAAATCATAAAATGCTATTTTGGATGAATTCTTCTCAGTGGAATGCATATCAAATCCTCTGAAGGGCACTGTTCTCCTGGTGTGGTCCTTTGTCGTGCTGATCTGACAAGCTCACCACATTTACAAGCGTTAACACCTTTAAAAATTAAGTCCTTCGTGGGGGAAGAGCTCAGACAGCATAATGTGCTTTACGAATGCAAGAACCTAAAGAAACGGTCCTGCTGGCTGGCTGCCAGCTCACGGTCACTCCTGTGAGGCAGGGGACAGCAGGCAGTTCCCATTTCCTTTGTCCTCACTTTCAAAGATTAGATCCTTAAGCAATGACTTCCAGTGGATGGATAGATACTAATTTGGGCAGGAGAGCCTTTCTTTCAAGAGGGCGTCCTGCTGATTTCACTGATAAGGATCAGGCACCTGCCTGGAAGGTGGGTTCATCTTTGAAGTCTAAAATGGAATCCGTTCTGCGCCTGCTTCTCTTGAAGAATGGCCTTGTACAGTTTCCTGATGTTTCCTAGATAAGAGAGACGTAGCCCAGCAAACAGAGCAGGAGGGTAGCGATATTCCATTCTATTTTACCTTAGGTCATATTCTGAGAAATAAATGAAAGGATTCATCTTCATACGAGAGTAAATTCTTATCAAATACACTAGGGACTAACATTATTTCTTTTCAAACAGAATAAGCCTTTTGATTTTTCTGTTTGTTCTCGTGACATTTCTGAAAGTATATTTTTATCTGTTTCAAAGAAATAAAGTTCTGAATTACATCACTAATTCTGTATTGTTCCTTGAAGTTACTGTTACATAAATCTCAAAAATTAATAACATTGGGCAAAACACAAATATTACACTATTACTTTAAAACTGACCTACTTGCTAAAGCCTGAGATTTGTAGCGAAAAGCAAAGCTTGAATATAGATTTACTAATTAATATACTTAGGAGTCATATTTTTCACCAGTTTATAGAAACACGGGAGGCTGGGTGTCATGGCTTGTGCCTGTGATCCTGGCACTTTGGGAAGCTGAAGTGGGAGAATTCCTCCATGCTAGGACTTTGCGATCAGCCTGAACAACATAGTGAGATGCTGTTTCTACAAAAAAAAATTATGAAAAATAAGTAAGGTATTGTGGCATACGTTTGTAGTCCTACCTACCAGGGAGGCTGAGTCAGGAAGAACAATCGAACCCAGAAGTTTGAGGATTCAGGTCAGTGATTTATGATGATGCTACTCTACTCTAGCTCAGATGACAGATCAAGACCCTGTCTCAAAAAAAGAAGAGAGAGTGAGAGAGAGAGAAAGAAAAATAAAGAGAGAGAGAGAAAGGAAGGAAAGGAATACTCAAATTATTATTATTATTATTTTTAGTTTCCTCAGGTAACTCATCCCACCCACATCTGCCCTGCCATCAAATACAAATAAACAGATAAATTCATTTTAGTTTGGAATAACAAGAATGTTCTTGTCATTTTATAAATGCCGAGAAAAGACTTGCTTCATTAAATGTTTTTCTTGTGTTGTTAGCTGACTTTGGACTCTCTAAAATTGTGGAACATCAAGTGCTCATGAAGACGGTGTGTGGAACCCCAGGGTACTGCGGTAGGCTCTTTAACACTCATGTTTCACTGTCACTGTTATTTGAAGTCTGTTCCTTCTTTAATGATATGATTTAGTAAAGTCATAATGTTTCTGTTCATAAACGCTTAAAATTTGGTGTGCATCCCCACGAGGAAGGCGTACACAAATGAAACTGAGACCGCCTCTTGTTCTGTTTGAGGGCTTGGCAAGGCTGGCTTTAGGGCACCTTGTTAGAATACCTTTTGGGTAATAGCTACTCTTGGACGGACTCAGGAGTAGAAAGAGAATCACCAAGGAAGAGGGCAAGGAAAATGGCAGAGTTCGTATCTGGAATTAAAGCCCTGAGCCCTTTGTCACTGCTCTTATTTGCTTTTCCTTGAAAGGAGAATGTGTGTCGTTAATCCACACACCTGGCACACAGGGCAACAGTGAGAATGGGGTCACTCCTAGTTCTCATACGTGGCCCTGGTGTGGCCTCACTAAGACAAGGGCCTCAGATGAGATCTTCTTCCCAGAATTTGTCCAGTCCCTGCAGATGGACAGTGCTGAGATCCACACACTCTCTTGCCTCGTCTCCTGAGGTGGTCCTATCTCTGCAGGTCACAACTGAGGAACAGAGCAAACGCTTTTCATCCACACCAGCACGACACTCAGTCTTTCCTTCCTCGATGGCTGAATTAATCTGGCAACAACCTAAAAACCAATAAAGTTTGCAAAGATTATTAAGAACTACTAAAATGATTGTGATCGATCAAGGTTATAAATCAATTAAAATCCTAAATTGGATCGCAAAGAAAAGAGAGAAGATTTCAAATTATCAGCCACAAAATTAGTCATCCTTTTCTGTTAGAATCAGAATTTTTTTACACAAACCACCTTTCTCTCGCTTGTCTCTTTCGTGACCATTTATTAATTGCCTCTTGTATGTTCAGGCCAGTGCATGGCACCAGGGTGATGCATTTCCTACCATTAAACCCACTCAGGCTCAGAATCTATAAAACAGACATGAAAACCAAAAAATTACAGCACCTTAAGAAGTACTGGGTTATATGTATGGAAAAGCCATTATGGAAACATAGGAGAAAGGTGGTGTTTGCAGTTCCCTCTCCGGTTCTCCTACGGCGTTTACATTTGGGCTCCCCCTATCTCAGATACCAATACAGAACAACTGAGTAACTGACTCATTTAACTCTTGAATTCATAATCAGATTGGAGAAGTGCAATAAAAAATGATTTTAATGCAAATGTGTGATTCGATTTACAGAATTTTAGTCATGGAAGGAACTCGATAGTTAATTTACAAACATTCTCATGTTACTAAGTTTCAGAGAGTTTAAATGACTTCTCCAAGATTCCACATCTACTTGTCAGTGACTTGGGAATGAGAATCCAGGAAATCCAAAGGTCTAAAAATACATAGAATTTTCTCTTAAAAAATCAATGCAGATAAATTCATCATAGAAATAGTTATTAATCCCTTTATTTTAAAATATCTTCTGTTTTAACTTTTTAAACCTCAAAAGTATTACTTGGTCACTGTAAAGAGTAAAGCTCCTAATTTCTATAATATAATCAATATTAGCAGCCTAACTGTTATGCTTCCACACCTTTCTCTGTTTCCATGTTCATATATGCATTTTATAATACTGCTGTTAATGAGTTTCTCGGTAAATTTAAAACATCATTTCCTTGCAACTTAATTTTTCATAAATTCAACAATGAAATGAGTGTACATACACTTCTATTAAATCTTTACATCGTGCCGAGTATTCTTGTTCTGGATCTTACATCCCTTGAGGCCAAGAGTAGTTTATCAATTAGGAGTAAGTTCAGAAAACACAAAATACCTGTGGCTTAGATGAAGTGTAAGTTGCGTTCCCTCACAGTGGGAGGCTAGAGATGGGAAGTCCTGGTGGAGCTCAGTGTCAGGGCCCAGGCTTTGTCCTCCTTGCTGCTCAGCTGCCCTTTGTATGTGCCTCCAAGGCCAAAACAGCTGCCTGACGTCAGGCATTGCATCTGCATTCTACATGGCGGAAGGGAAGCCACTTTTGAAAGGTGTGCCTTCTCATCGTCAGACAGACATGCTGATGCCCCACACGTCACTTCCACTTACTTCTTCTTGGACCTACTTAGTCACAGCGTCTGCCAGGGAAGCTGGCAAGGTCTCCTTTGGTTGGTCACATTGCTGTCCCAAAGGAATTCAGGGTTGTTATTAAGTGTCTTAGTCTATTTGGGCTGCAACAAGATACCTTAGACTGGGTAACAATAAACAACTGAAAGGTATTGGGCACAGTCTGGAACCGGGGAAATCCAAGATCAAGGTACGGGCAGACTCAGTATCTCGTGAGAGCCTGCTTTCTGGTTCATAAATGGCACTTTCTGGCTGTGTCCTCACGTAGCAGAAGGTGCGAGGGTTTCTCCAGGCCTCTTTCATAAGGGCACTAATCCCATTTCCGAGGGCTCCACTGTCATGACCTCATCACCTCAGACCTTCCACCTCCTAGAACCATCGCCTTGAATTTTAAGATTTCAACATAGGAATTTGGGCAGGGGGTGGGGACACAAACATTCAGATCATAGCTTTAAGAATAGAGGTTTGGATTAAACACTTCACCATTTATGCCACAAACTTTATGATGTAAGATTTCCATGTCTAGGAAAAAATGTGTGAAAACTGTTGCACTATTTCCATGTCGCTGTGGGCCCCTCTGGTTTTGTTTCATTGTTGTGCTTTTTATTTTCTTTAGAACTGATCACTGATGACCCACCCATGGCCCTTCCCTCTTAATGGTGCCACATATACTCTTTATTTCTCTAATTCACATGCCCTTACTCATCCTTTTGTATTTCTTTCCTGCCTCTGGGTCTCCAAGACTATAAGAGGTGGGTGGGAATAATCTTAAATTTAGTACCATGTGCTAAACAGTTGTCATCACTCATTTCCAACCAGTTGACAGAAGGATTGAACAGAGAATTGAGAAAAGAATGATAAAACAAATTAAGGATTTCCCACCAGAAGAAAGCGGATAAGCAATTTAATAATCATAGTCTAATACCAAACACAAATATTCCTGGGAGGCTGGTAGATGGGAACAATTTGCTCAGAACTGAGCAGCCCTGGAATGGGAGGGTCAAGAAAAGTATGGTAGTCCCCTGCTGTGACGAAGAGACCAGTGTCCTTCCATCAAGGGCTGTAATAGTAGCGGTGAGAGTAGTTCTGCCTCACAGCACTGTGAATGGAGGAGTCGGTCATTCATAAAATCAACGCTGAGTTTCTGATAAACTCCACTTCAGGGACTGAGGTTACAATATAGTCTTGCTCTGCAGGATTTCATAAACTATAAAAGAAAGGCAGATTCACTTTTGATTTGGTAGGTGATGGTGACCCAACAAAGGTTTCTCATTAGGGCAACATTTTAAAGTCAAGTCTGTATTTTATATGTAACTTGATAGTAATATGACACATTATGACGGATGGATTTGGCAGGGGGGGAAGAGATGGAAAGAAAACATACAAATTCGAAAGCTACCGTCAATGCTCTTTCCTACCCCTCTAATGTCAGAAATCTACACACCCACTGCTGTCGTTCCTCAAATGACTTCTTAGTGGATAATGTATTCCATCTACCCTAAATACAGTCATTTACTTTTAAAAATGTAATAGCATTGTAAAATACTGCTTTAGTCTCTTGTCCTAGGCATAAACAGACCCCTCCCTTTTTTGAAAGATAATGCTGTCTTATAACGGAGGCTGCTTTTATGTTGTTTTTTTTTTTTTCCCCCTGCAAATATCCCTATCACCCTAGAGGCTCTATAATGGGGAGAGAGGGAGCTGAGAGGTTGAAAGGGATGGAGGTAATCCTCCTCCTGTGTTGGAGGTAGAGGTTTACCAGGAGGCAGTAATTTGCCACATTGTAAGAAAAGGAGGTAAAAGTAGCAAGGAAGCCTTGGGGGTCCAGGTGACTCTGCTTACCTCACAGAACTACGTTGGGGATTGAGAGGAAAAATAAATGTGCTTTGTGGGTTCTAAAGTGTGAAACGGATACCTGGAATGACTGTCATAGGGACTGGGGCAGGCTTGGAAGTCAAAAACAAGTAAGTTCAGGGCATTTTTACATAGAAGCTAGGTTCAAATTGTATCTAAATAAATAGTATGTATCCATTACACACTCTTGACCCAGAGCAAATACACTGAAATATTACCTCAGAATGAGAATAGGGGGCAGGATTCCTATGTCTGGTAATGGGAATTATTGAAAAACCTAAATTCAGAGGTGGGGATGGGAGTAACAGTAACAACAGGAAGTGGATGGTCCAGACCAGAGGCAAGATTCAGGATTTCAAATGTAAAAATTTTGAATATAGTAGTGAATATTTCTATTCATCTGTCATAAAAATTAGGCCACTTGCAGGTAAAGCTTGAACCTGCTTTGAGGATCACTCTCAAGTTCCAGCCCTTTCTCTGTGCACCTTGTATATAGATTGTCATAAGTTCAATGTGCATCTTTCTGAAAATAAGAGTGTGGAGAGGAAACTGTCCATTTATAGAAAGAGTTGGAAATGATTCAAATGCAAGACTGGAGAGAATCATTATCACATGGGGAACTTTACAGGAAGACTATTTTATGTTCTTTTATGGTACAATCTGGTGTGGCCAAAAAAGAAGACAGACGAGAGACTAAGGGAAAAAACAAGTTTATTACATTCGCAGGTCCTAGAGACAGTAAGCCTGGCAGGTCACACAAGGCCACTTGGGAAAGACACCAAGGTGGTCGGGGCAGGAGGCAGGAGTAAGGAAGGTTTAGGCCACTGTTTCTATTGGGGTCCTTGGGAAAGGCAAGGCAGCACGGAGTGAAAAGTTTAGGGTTGACTAGTTTAAATAATATTGGTAGGTTGCCTGATACCTGGCCCTGGGATTATTAAGGTAGAGGAATATTCTCGGGTGTGCGGGCTAGATGGACAGGGAATGGCTCTGGATTGTTCCGTTTCTATATCAAAGGCATGCTCTAGGCTGGACACTTTGTTATCTTCAAGAATTACTTAACCCCAGAAGGGGCAGTATCTCTCCCTAGAAAGAGTTTTTTAAGATTTCAAAAACATCATAGTACAAAGAAAAATTTTAAATATGAATAATACAGAGACTTGCATTTAACTTGAAAAGGTATCAGAAACCCACATAATTGACAGAGAGGAGGTCGGAGTTTGTTTCATTGCTTATTATAAGGGCTGTTACATCCAAGGTCCATTATCCTTCCATGTACTGTGCCTACTTTCTACTTTCAAAGGAAAACTTTTTAAATTACATTTTTTTGAGAGAGTGGGTGTTTATATTTTACCATCTGTCACTTCTCAGGAAGTAAAAAAAAGGAAAATTCTGCCACCCATTCTGCCTTTGTCAGAGACCCTTTGCCCCGGGATTTTAATAACGGAGGGTTCTCCTATAAGTGAAGCACCAAAAAAAAAAAAGACAGATGCTTCCTGTTTCAGCAAATACTCATTATTTCCTGGGAAATGAGCCCAGTCAAAACCAAATTCTAGTCTAGAAAATTAAAATTTGTGGTCCAGATAAATGAAATCAGAGACTAAAATAATATGTTCTAAAATAATCCACGAAGAGTTGAAGAGATTCTCAACTTCTTGTCATTGGAAACAAAAGTGGGTCCGGCAGGTTTGACAATCTTACCCTTCATTCTTGGTGTTCTCTTGGCCAAAGAATGACCAGACCCACCAAAACCAAGGCCAATGTGAAACGATGTTTATTAAGGATGGATAAGATAGGTTTACAGGGCAAGATATGTCACCACAGACAACAGATGGCCCCTTGTCCTCACAGAAAAGCCCTTGTTTATGGCCTGATGTCTTGTTTTATAGTGTCTGGGATGGACCCTCCTCATGATTCTGATGTCACTGATGGACAGTTGGGAGTTGTATGACCTGAGTCTACTGCACAGGCAGATATCTGTGAGCCTCTTGGAAAGCCCATTTAGGGGTGAATCATAATGTAGATTTTAAGTTAATGACATGATAATTAGTCTTAAGGTTTTTTGAGTCACCTCCCACATCTGTGCTCTTTGGCGGGAGGCTAGGGAGCCCTCTGTATTCCTTTGCAGTTAGCCAGCTAAGTTCTGATTGAAAGACTGGTGGGACAGTCTCTGCTCCCCAGGTATTGACCATCACTCAGGACAGGATCAAGACAGGGCAGCACCAACTTCAGGGCTGCCCTTTGTCCCCAAGGAGATCAAGAGAGCCCAACTATCCATCTGACAGGTCTAAAATGAAAAGGAAGGGAAAGAAAAAGAAAAGATCCACTGAAAGATGGCTCCTAATGAACGTGCTACCGTATGTATGCAACCATACAATAGTCACTGCCAAAATGTCCTAACTGGTCTAGATTTTTAAGGCTTTAAATCTGTGGATGTTTCAAACCCAGCCATGCCAGTTCAAAGGAAGTACAAGCTGTTAGAGGGAAAAAGAAGCCAGTGTGATAACAGGCTAGGTGAAAGAATATCGCTGTCAGTCCCAATTATCTAATTTATTCATGAGCTTAATGTGTGTTTGTGCCTCATATTTGTACTTGTCTGTTTATTCAAAATCTATTTTCAGAGTCTAGAAGCCGTTAAGATTTTCTTTTGACATTTGCCAAGGTCTCATTATTTTCCGAGACAGTCCTATTGGCATAACTCAGATGAAATAGTAATACATAAAAATGTCCCCCGTGCGGAACCCCTGAGCATAACAGCGTTCTGTAATTTGCAGGCTTTGGTAATGGTGAATATATGTTGTGCTTCTGTTTAAACGAAAAGGAAGGCCAATTATTAGCAACTGAAGAATGAGCTCCCACTGTCTGCAAAAATCTCTGAACTTAGGGTCTGCAGGGGCCACTTTCTACAAATTCCTGGGAGTTGCCACATAGAGAGGGGGAATCCATATATTCCACTGGCAACCCAAGGTAAATGACTGCAGCAAAGAGCTCAGTCAGTAGGGTTCTTAAGCCAAAGACTGAGGAAGCACCCAGGAAAAACACAAGCCACAGATGCATCTGTGACTGTCTGTTCTGGAGAGAGATTTGGGACCTTTGGTATTTAAGGAGGTAGGGAAAATTTTAAGACAAATTTTCAACAGCTTACAGTTCAACAGGAAAGATCGCTGTGTAACTCTCAACAAAACTGAGAGTTAAGTCCACCAATAAGCTACATTTGCTATAATATGAACACATACTAATATGACAAAATGTCCCCAAATTTAAATGGAATGAAAGAAGGAATTCTAATAATGTAAAATAGAAGCTTTCAGTTTAACAAAAAACATGGTGTTTGTGTTCATTTCTGGAAGAATAAATGTCCAAAGTGAAATCATAAGAGTATCAAATTATACTGGTAGTCGAATCAAGTAAGAGATCATCTATTCAACAATGAATTAAATAACCAAAGTGGTGACTACCATTTTACAATTAAATTTTTAAAAATTGAGATAGATTAATGGGCGGCACCTGTGGCTCAAAGGAGTAGGGCACTGGCCCCATATACCGAGGTGGCGGTTTCAAACCCAGGCCCCTGGCCAAAAACTGAAAAAAAAAAAAATGAGATAGATTAAATGCATAGTAAATGTCAACTGTGGCTTTACAGTTGACAGCTGGGGCCTGCACAGCAGGTTTCTTGTGCGAGTTGTGGGCAGTAGGAAGGGGAGAGGGAGAGAAGTACAGGATGCTGAGCCCATAGCCATCTCCCCTTCCTGACTGTAGCCCTTCTTCCTCCCTGAGACAGGCTGTACCCCTAAGCAGTCACCCAGCGGTCACATGTGCTTGCAGCCTCTGAGCTAGTCAAGCATGCCAAGCAGAGGAAAAGTGGGGACAGATACAGGGTGGGAGGAGAGGTCATCAACACCAACTCTTGCTCTCCACCCTGGAGAAGACAGGGACTCTGTGGGTTGCGTGTCAACTTATCTTAAGTTGTCTTGGAAGTTGGAAATTGGAGAAAAATGAGTTTCTTGGGATCTTTGTATTGCTCTGGTACAGCCCTGAACAAAATGTTTTCTGTGGAACATGAGTTGTGTAGAGACTCACACCTCTTTTAATTTAATAAGTATTTATTGAGCTTCTACTGTGCACCAGGCACTGTCGTACATGCTAGAGATACTGCAGTAAAAACCAAACAATACATGTCTTCCTTGAGGACACCGGACTACATTTTAGGGAGAGAAGACAACACGATAAATGTGTGAATTACACAGAAAAAGGTGATCGTTTCTGCAGAGCAGTGCTTTTCACCCTTGTTTATCTCACTGCACACTTGAACCTCTAGTTAAACTTCCACAGAACGCTTAAATTATGTTGATAAAAAAAAAAGAGTAGGCTTACTGTGAATTGAACTTCTTTTGGAAACGATTTAATTAATGATTTTCAAAATCATCATGGCACATCTAAGATCTTCTCATGGCACAGCAGGGTGCCATGGCACATGGCCGAAAATCACTGCTGTAGAGTAATATACAGCTGGGGAAGGAGCGTGGGTTGCAACTTCAGTAGGGTGATGAGGGAAGGCTCCTGTGAGAACAAAGACCAGAGAGACAAGGGAGAGGGCGGCTGTGCAGGGAAAGAACTTCCAGGAGGAGGGCACAGAGCACAGCAGCCCTGGGGCAGGAACTTGCCTGAGTGTCCTTGAGGGCAAGCAGGAGAGTGGCTGGTTGGCATGTGGTGGCGAGCAAGGAGGAGCGGGGACAGCTGACAAGGAAGAATGCAGCTAACGTCTACTAAGATGGGGAAGACTTCAGGAGCAGCAGGTTTGGGGCTTATTAATTTTGACATGCCTATTAAATATAAACATGTGGGCAGAAGAGAATGCATGTCTGAAGTTCAGGGGCAAAGACTTGGCTGTTGATATAAACGTGGGCATTATCAGCATTTAGAAGGTACTTAAAGTCATGAGACTCTCAGGCATCCTGAATGCAGAAGAGGAGACCACTAAGACTGTCTCCTGCCTCTCAGCAACACTGCCAAAGAGAACAGGAGGAACCACATTTATTATTTGTGCAGCTTCTAGTAGAGGAAGCCGCAGAGGAAAGAACTAGGAATTGTGAATGGAGGCCGCAAGGCACAGATTGCTGGCTCATTACACAAAGCAATATTCTAACAAAGCAGTGAAGGGCTACACCACCAGCCGGGGCTGTACTCTCCAAGGCTCACTGACTCATCCCTCAGGACCCAGGGCCAGCAGTGAGGGGAGGGGAGGAGAGGACTCGTCAATTTTTGTATCACTCAGTACTACAGTTTTAATAGCACCACAAAAGCTGTCTATATATCCAATATATGTAAACTTAGTTGAAGATTATGGCAACCACTTAGGTAAATCAGAGTTTACTGAGTACATTTGGCCTGAGATAGCTGATGAACTTGAGTCTCAGAGATTGTCTGCCAGGTCCTCTTCTGACCTCTCACATTCTCTTTGAGTTTAGAGACAGTCCCTTAATGTAACAGTAATCCTGAACTTCTGGGTCTCCACATCCTAAGTCATTTTCGATGCTCACTTCTATATAGGGCACTACTTCAAGAACAGAACCAGCTGTACCAGAGAATTCACAGATCTGTGAGGACTCAACTCTATTATTATATACGTGAGGGTGGAATGATGGGAGGAAGAGGGGTCAGAAGGAAGAGGTGATTGATGGCAAGTGGGTAGAAGACTTGCTTCATACATCTTGTTTGGGCCCTGAACACCTACAAAATGTTCCAGTTTAGAATGTTACTACAAAAAGGATATGCATAAAATAAAAATAAAAAGTTCCAAGAGGATTATTATTGATAATCATCAGTGAGAAGGTTTATAGTTCCTTTAGAGAAAAACCCAGTAGGTGCCATGCTTCCTACATGAGAGGGTCTAAATCCCATGTCACTATTTTATGTTTGCACCGGACAGTCTTATGTCATGTTAACATTAGGACGAGTTGGGTTCATTTATTTTATTCCAACTCATGCCCCCAAAATTGAAAGGTAGCTTTTCAATAATTAATTCTGTGTTGCCAGCATCCATCACAACTTTGAAGTGACCAGGAGACTCGGTGTGATTGAGATTTGGGGAAGATAGCAAACACCTCAAGATAGGAAGGCTCAATGGAATCATAGAAAAGTGAGTTTTCACAGAGTAATAAAAAAATAAGTAGTGTTTATTTTTTCCCCGTATGAAGGCAAATCAAATATTTGATTTTCTCTTCAGGGTACTATTTTAAAAAAGTAAAAAGATGAGGAAAATCAACAAAGCTATCTTTCTTTACCCATTTATAAGATTTATACAGAGAGAATCCAATTCTTACAGCAAGGAAGACTTTGAACAGCTTAGATTAAAACTATGCAGTGGGAGTTGGGTTGAGGGATTTGCAGTGTGCAGAACAGGGAGCCCCAGAGAAAGGGGAGGATGAGGCAGAAGCTAAGGCAGATCACGTGTGTTTCAAACTATGTTTCTCACTTTTTCTTCATACGCCCCACTTTCAAGTCACAGATAACCAGAGTGACAGAGTTCTCCAATCCTTTCTCCGTCCTTCTCCACCTTTCACAGTGTGGCTGCCACAGAACTGATAGATTGTACTCCCAGGTTCCTGTAGTAAACTGCCCAGGCTGTGTCCAGCCAGAGGCAGCCCCCTCTGGACGTCTCAAGTGCCTTCCTCTGATCTCACCTTTGTCCTCGCACTTAGCCTACTTACCATTCTTATCCATTGTTGGCGCAAAAATTGCACCACATTTGAAACAGGTTGTGTTCCTTTCTTGGTAAATGTAGGTGACAGCCAGACAAAGGACAAAACTTGGTGTAGACGCTAAGAAAAGCAGCCAGCTTGGAGTCTGCCCAGCTGCGGGCACTGCTGCCGCCCACAGGCAGCTCCCCTAAGCACATCGTTCCCCATGGGGTTCCTAGGCCAGGCTAGCAGTAGGAAAGACGCAGAGACTTTCCAAACACTGCTCTTCTGCCTCCTCCCTCCCTCCTCCCTTCGTCCCCTTCCTTCCACACTGTTCACTTCCCACAGGCAACGTTTGGAGAAACTCTAGGAGGTTCTGGGCTAAAGATGCCTCAGATTTTTTTTTGACTCCCAGAAAACTCTGAATTCAAGACAAGCCCCCACCGTGAAAAATCCCAGTGTGTCACCTCAGCTCTGGTAGGGAGAGCAGCTTTGGAAAGTCGGGGTGAAGTCAGGCTTTAATGTGCCCGTAGGTTTTGCTCCCAGATGTTTTGAATGGCTAAAAAAGAAGCAGAATGCAGAATTTCAAAACAAAAAAGACAAACCCCCTGACTGGCTACTTAGTCTTGCATCTGTCTGCCTCACAGGTGCTGATCATACCCAGGGCTTGCTGCACACCAAGCCCTACTCCAGCCATGCTGGCTTCTTTGTTCCCCCAGAATATTAAGGGGGTACAAAAGTGTGTTTTTTTTATATGGAGAGTTTTTAGAATGCTTAAGTCGGGGCTATTGGCATGTTCATCTACTGAATAGTGTTGAGTAATATCTGATTGCTTCATTTTCCCTCTTGTGCTATTGTTTTGTTTTGTTTTGTTTTTAAGTCAGAGTCTCACTATGTCACCATTAATAGAGTGCCGTAGAGTCACAGCTCACAGCAAACTCCAGCTCTTGGGCTTAGGATATTCTCTTGCCTCAGCCTCTGGAGTCGCTGGGACCACTGGTGTGCTATTGTTTTTTATGAGCTTTAGCTTGGAGGGATTTCACAGGTGGTGTCTATTGTGCTAATCCATGTATAATGCAATTCTGAGTATTTCCTCTAGGGCAGGTCTGGGCGGGACTAATTCCCTCAGTCTGAAAAAGATTTTATTTCTCTATCAATTATGAAACTTAGTTTTCCAGGCTTCAAAATTCTAGCCTGGCAGTTGTTTTTATTTAAGAAGACTAGAGCCCCCTCCCTTCCATGTGGCAAGGTCTCCACTGAGAAACCTGTGGTTAGCCTGATGGGGTCTCCTTTGTAAGTTAGTTACTGCTTTCATCTTACAGCTTGCAGAATTTTCTCCTTCATTTGGACTTTGACCAAGTCTTGGAGATGCCCTATTTACTATAGTTCTTCCCAGTGTTCAATTACTGCATGGGCACACATCCACCTGCAATTCTCAGTCCTCTCTGTGACAGCAAGGCACACACAGGCTGCTTCTGCCTGCCGTCTTTCCCTGGCACGCTGGCCCCCTCCAGTCCCTCCTGTGCCCCCTGCTTCCTCCTGGCACAGCATCTTCACATAGGTGCTTTTCCCACCTGCAGCTCTCTTCTCCCTTTCCTCAGACACTTCCTTCTCCCCCCTTTCCTAGTTAACGTCTCTAAATCCTTCACATCTCACTTCACACTGCTCACTCTGGTCACCCTCCCTGACCATGATCAGGCCAACCCCTACTGAAGATAATCCCACTCCAGGCAGGTGCCGTCACCACTTTGCTTTTCTTCATTTGATGATTTTGATTGGTATCTGCCCCACCACCAAATGTAAGCTCTGGGGGGCAGGGATTTATTCTCTTGAACACCCCATTATCCCCCAGCAGCTCTTACACTGTATATCTCATTCAGCAGGTGCTTAACAAATATTTGATGAGTTATGTATTGAGTGGAGAACTTATTGATTTCATCCACCTTAGTCTCCTTCAGATTAATTTCTCTCAAAAGAGTTAACAATAGCTTGAAAAAGTCTTCTGATTAAGAGTGCCGCTCTGTAGTTTTAACTCAGTAAGTAGGAGAGAATCATAGAACTCATCTGTACTTCCAAAAAGACGATTCTATGGCTTCTAAAATGTGGTTTTTAAAAATGATTTTTTTCTCCTTGCATTGTATTTGTTTCTGTACTGAAGGTAAGGACAGCTGGAAGTGCTTATAGCATTAGAAGTGGACTAATTGGTACCTTTTCTGGAGCTAAATTGAAAGCAGTCAACTATGTCTCAGTCTAAGAAGATCACAAATTAGTAGGATCATCTGCCAAGGACATTTGATACCTAGGAGACTTAAAAGGCTGGCGTGCCGAACCTGAACTTCATTCTAGAAAAGCTTTTAGCTCTTGGAAAGGGTTCAGCCAAATTACACAAGTGAGTCTGCTGGTTTTGAACAAACTCAAGGTCATATTAACTAGTAACAGAAAATATTTAAAGGTTATTTAAGAGGGTATCTAACTGTACCTAGATATCTTGACTTTGACCCCAATTTCATATTACCTTTTAAAAATATACATTCTTTTTGGGTCAGAAATGGTGGCTTAGGCCTATAATCCCAGCACTTAGGAAAGCCAAGGTTGGAAGGGTTCTTAAGGCTAGGAGTTTGAGACCAGCCTGGGCAACATAGTGAGACCTTCTCTCTTCTAATGATGATTATTTTTTTAAATTATCCAGGTGTGGTGGTGCATGCCCATACTCATAGCTACTTGGGAGTCTGAGGCAGGAGGATCTCTTGAGTCTAGGATTTCAAGGCTGTGATTTAGCCACAGTGCCCCAGCCTGGGATACAAAGGAACAAGACCCTGTTTCAAAATAAATAAATACATATGTATAATACATATATGTGTACATTATTCTGAGAAGCAATTTTTAAGAGAAATTTATTAGGGCAAAAACCTTCTCTATTCCTTTTGCCTCAGTTACCCTCTCTCTGGGAAGTTTAGCCTTCCACATTACAAGTTTACTCACATAACGGCATCATGCCTCACAAGGAAATAAATTGCCTTCAGAAAGTAGGGCTGCACCCGTGCTATGAGGGGAGATCAGATATTGCCGTTTCAGGTATGAAACCCAGATGCCCTTCAGTAGATCCAAAATGCACTTCGTTCCACAGTATTCACTTTCTTTGGGGCCCTTGGCCTGGGACCTGTAAGAAACAGCCACAGAAAACACCTGACCCTGGCCAGGAGGTGTCTCAGGTGAGCACAGGCTGGGAGAGTTCATTTCCCTAGAGCCAACAGGCTGCGTCCCCTGCGGGCAGCAGCACAGGGCAGTCCTAGCAGAAGAAATGGGAGGTGCAGCATGGTTCACAGGTCAGGACTTCACGCTTGTCCCTCGCTTCGTGCTTGACTGATCAGTAACTAACCCTTTACTAATATTACAGCAGGGAGCAAGTTAAAACTCAAGGTAAACTTAGAAATCAAGTAGTTCCATTCACTCACATTTCAGAGGTTAAAACCAAGACCCAGAAAGTGTATATACCCCAACATATTTCTGTATTTATGTTTAAATGTCAATGTGGGGCATGACAGCATTTCAGACCGGGTGTGAAGACCTCGTGGGGAGATGGGCTCAGCGTGCAGGTACTTGGCTCCCTGACTGCAACAGCTCCCAGAGACAAAGACAAGAGGTGGCTGCCTCCTGCAGGCAGCAGCTTAATCTGAGTTCCTCACTCAGGGCTGTCGCCTTTCCCCATCCGGCAGAAAGGGCGGCACCGTGCGTGTTCGGTATGTGGAGGGAGAAGAGAGCTATAGTAGCTTTAGAAGGAGAATGAAAGAACACGCACACAGTTCAGACTTGGAGGTCGCGCCTAGAAGGTAAAGAAAGACAAGAGAC
>CAUYQV010057335.1:0-35020 GCA_963574575.1 Galagoides demidoff | reverse complement strand
TCTATCACCCAGGAGGAAACATTTTAGTATATTATTTATGGATTTTTTTTTTTTTTTTGAGACGGAGCCTCAAGCTATCCTCCTGGGTAGAGTGCCATGGCATCACAGCTCATAGCAACCTCCAACTCCTGGGCTCAAGCGCGTCTCCTGCCTCCGCCTCCCAAGTAGCTGGGACCACAGGGGCCTGCCACAACGCCCGGCCATTTTTTGGTTGTAGCCATCATTGTTGTTTGGCGGGCCTGGGCTGGGGATTCGAACCCGCCACGTTAGGTGTATGTGGCTGGCACCTTAGCCAATTGAGCCACAGGCGCCGAGCCAGCTAAAAGGATTTGATTAGGCAATTGTCAGCTTCCCATCCAACTGACCTTAGTCAAGGACCTCCCCCACTCTCCCCTTCCACCATGCCCTTCCCCACACCTTCCCCAAGGCTGTGTCAGGACAGTCAGGGCTGCAACAGGTATGAAAGATGAGCATGGCCAGGGCTCACCCACCTGTCCCTTCCCTCCTTCCCTCCTTCTCTCCTCTCCTGGGTCAGTGTGACTTAGTTCCAGCAGAGGACCCCCCTCTGCCTACCCCGTACATCCACCCACGGGGCTCTGTCAAGTGTGTGGCTCGTGGGGTGAGGGGAGACAGTGTGTCCTGAGCACACCACCCATGCCTCAGGCCTTAGTTCATCTGCAGCTTACCCTACAGATGTGGAAACCAAGTCACCCAGCTGTACAATGACTTGCCCAAGGCTCCACAGCTGCAGCACAGAGGAGAGGGGCTCAGACCTCGGCAGGCGGCCCTGAGTCTGTGTGAGTGGGCAGGGGCTTGTGTAGGTGGGTATCCGTGCACTGGGTGTGCATGACGGAGTGATACTGGCTGTGGGTGTGTGTGAGTGTGGTTGTGCTGTGTTGCGTGAATGGGGGTGGATGTGTGTTGGGTATGAGTTCTGTTGGACATGTGTGTATGTTGTGTGCGTGTGTGACTCTGTTGAGTGTGTTATGAGACTGTTGTGACTGTGTTGTGTGCGTGTGACTTGTGGCGTGTGTGGCTGTGTGTTGTGTGCACGTGGCTGTGTTGTGTGTGAGCTATGTATGTGGCCCAGCCCTCCAGCAGAGCTCCCTCTCCTGTGTTTGTTAAGCCCCGTCTCCGTCCTCCATGCTCAGGAAGATGCTGGGTAAATATTTGGTGACCGACTGTCTGATGAAACAGCCTCTGGGTTGGGAGTTGGCAGGGACTGATTGAGGAGCCAGTTGGGGCGAGGAGAGCAGGACTGGGTCCGCTCTCCAGTCTGGGAGCTGGAGCTGATGCAACTCCAGGGGAAGAAACAGTGGGAGCTGCGTGGGACCTCTTCTCCTGGGCATCTGTGCCCAAGAATTTTCCATGGGTTCTAGTGTCACCCCAGATGGGCTCCCTGAGCAAAGAATTCCCAGTGGCCATCGGGGGATGCCAATTAGTTAGTGTCTCTTACCACGGGGTGGGGCCTGTCCTGCCCAGCCAGCTGTCAGCTCACAGCTGGTGAGACCACACAGGGGCAAGTGCACACGACACAAAAACCTAGGGGCCACTAGGAGGAGGTGTGGGGACCAGCAGCCCCAGACTGAGTGGGGTACTGCCAGGCCTGGGGCTGGGACTTTCTGGGGTGGTACTGTTTGTCAGACTCCTGTCTGCCTTGGGATCTGTCTTCCTGGCTGAGGGGCTGAAGCCAGCTGCTCCGAGCTGAGTCCTTCATCCCTCCCACTCCCTGTGACATCCTGCCCAGTTCTCTAGGGGTGCAGGCACCCACATTCCTAGCCTCTCCAGCCTGACTCCTGTTTGGCTGCTGGTGGAAGCTGGTCTTTGCCCTTTGGGCATCAGCGGAGGAGGTGAGGGTGAGGAGGGGTAGGGAGATGGATTTTCTTGCGATGCCATCCCAGCGACGCCTCCTGCTGACTGTGTGGCTTCAGGAAAGGAACTCTGTCTTTCTGGTCCTGTTTGGTCACAGGGCTGCTGGGGAAGCTCAGAATGCAGTGGCAGGTATGCCAAGGTTCCCCAGGCATATACGGGGGCGCTCATAAAAGCGGGTGTGGCTGTGAGGATGGGGTACTTATCAGAAGAGCTCCCATTCCTAAGCTCAGGTGGAGTCCTTGGGTCCTGCAGCCCCAGGCTCACAGGGCTGGGGTGTTGAGGCCACTCTCTGGCAGGGAGGGCTGGGCTATGGCTGTCGGCCACGGCCAGGAAGCTGGGCCTGTGTGCCTTGTTCTGACCTGTTCACATTCCTGACCTGGGAAGCCCAGGGGCCAGGCCTGTAATCACAGGGGAGAGGGCATAGGGGCCAGTCAGCTTCCCCTGGGGGCATCTCATGGCCCCACAGCATCCCGTGTATGTGGGAAGCAGGGGAAGGGTTTCTACACCCTGGGGAAACTGAGGCAGTCAACCCACACCACAGGGCTTGTCCTCACCAGCTCTGCCTCCCATGTGGGCTTCCATCTCTCCCAAGGTCCCCTGGGCCATGGAGGCTGCTGTTAGTGAACGCACAGCAGGATTAAAAGCTGATGAGTGAGGCCCCCCATCACCAGCTTCTCATCCCTCATCTCCCCCTCCCCCCCCCAACAACTGGCTCCCCAGGGGAGCTGCTGGCTGCCTGCAGCCTCTGCTGCAACTGGCCCCTGTGGTTGCGTCATCAGCGCCTGCTGGGCGCGGCATTTCACCAGCCTTCTGGCCTCTCGGCTGGGACTGTAGGCCAGTGGGCCGGGGGTGACTGGCCTCTGGGCAGCTCCAAGGCTTCCTTTGGCCCGGGAAGCCCTTAGGGACACATACACCTGGGCCTGCACCACTTGTCTTTACCCAACAGTGGTGGGCTGACTGCTTTGGGGTACAGATGACCCTTCTGCTGGGATTAGCTCCCCTCTCCTCACCCCTCCCTTCACTGGCAGAGGCCCCACATGGTCAGTGGGCACAGTGGGGCCTGATGTGGCTGAAAAGCAGGGAGGCTTTGAGGGGGGACTGGCTGCTGGCTTGGCTGTTTTCTGCTTGGTGTTGGCAGGATCTCAGGGAGCTGAGAAGGAGAGTAGCTAACACCAGGCTTCCTTATTTCATAGTCACCCCTGTCCCTCCCCTGTGTACTGTGTGTAGGAGCCAAACCCCTGGTTTGGAGCTGACCCTTATACTGTAGGTGGTGGCCTCCCAAAGAGGTCTGTGGAGGGGGCACTGCTCACATGCCTGGGGGTCAGGTAACACCGCAGGCAGAGGCCAGGCTATAGTCACCCCTCTGGGGGGGCTCCGTTGGTTCCTCAGGAGGCAGCGTGTTTTAGGGTCAGACTGTGGCCTTTGTCCCCAGGATGTCTGGGTTCAAGCCTCATCTCCAGGGTTGCTAACTGTGTGACCCTAGAGAAGCTGCTTCACCTCTCTGGGCTCTAGTCTCTTCCTGTAACATGGGGATGGCAATAGACCTTTCCCTCTGGCTGCCTTGGGTATCTCCCCGTCACTGAGCCGGAGCTGCCACCTGGCTGTTGCAGGAGGGGTGGACCTCCAGCCTCTCATCAACCCCCTGGGATACCCACTGGTGGCCTCAGACGTGCTTAGTTGACTCTGCTGTGTGTGAAGGTGGGGACTTGCCAGGTAATCTCCAGCCAGGTCCAAACCATGTAACTTCTCCTCTGCCTCAGGTGCTGGCTCATGGGCACAGACAGTCTCCACCAGGTCTAGCTGCCTGGAGATGCCACTTGTACCTCTCTCTCCACTTCTGGGCAGCTGACACCTGATTTACCAGCAGGACTTCCCTGTCTGCTTACCTTGAGCTCAGCACCAAGCCAGGAGCCACACTAATGCCAGCCACGTTTACTAAGCATCCACCATGTACCACAAGGTGGAGAATCATTCCCATTTGTCAGATGAAGGGGCTCTGAGAGCCCATGCTGGGAATCCAGCAGCCTGGCCCCAGCCTAGCCCTGCCCTCATTCTCAGCGCCTACAGAGGTACAGAGCAAGGACCCCAGTCTCAGAGGCCCTGAAATGAGAAAAACAGCCTGTCACATCCTGCTGGGCAGAGTGGCAGCCTGTAAGGCCATGGCTGTGGGACGGGAGAAGCGGAATCAGAAAGGGCAGAGGCTGTGTGCCCAGGACCGAGATGCAGGTGTGGGTGAAGTAGCAAAGACACATCTCCTGGGGAGGCTGTGGGAAGGACAGAGAGTGGGAGGGGAGGCAGAGGGTGCCCGCCCACCCCTGAGGATCCCGGCCCAGGTCTGCGCTGTCCGGGCCTGGGGAGGAAGGAGCTCATTCACTTTGGATGATGGATAAAGACACCCACTCGCTCTCTTGCAGGCAACCAGAGCCGATAATTAGCTTTTAACCTGTCCCCGCCGTTAACTCGAAAAGGCCACCATTTGTTCCAGGGAGCTGCTAGTGTATAAAGAACTAAACACGGCCAATTTTGTTCAGGATGAATTAAGACTTGTAAATGTAAAATGAGTTCATCTATTTAATTAAGTAGCAGCAATATGGGTGTTAAATTAAGTTCACAGCGGAAGTGCCAAAACAGTGTTATAAAAATATTGTCCGTGGCACAGGGATTTGGGGGGCAGCCTCACTGCCTTCGGATGGCCTCTCTCTACTTTCTTTTGTCCATTTGGGTGACTCCAGATGAGGTCTCAGCCTGCTGCCCACCTCCTGCAAGCTGTGTCGGGGGCAGATTGTAGCCAGGCCAGGCACATGTCCCTTCTCGAGATGAGCTGCCTGCCCAGGCTCCGTCTCTGTCACCGTGCATAGACGTGTGTTGAGGTGTGCCACGTGGCCACTCACCTGTAAAGCACAGGATTTACGGGGAAGGCTGCTGCCCAGCAAGGGAGAAAGGACAAGTTGAAGGGTCCTGCGAAGGAGCAGGGTGAGGGCAAGTGAGTGAGAGGAGGGGGCAGGATAAAGGCCAGGTGCCCAAAGCTGGGGCCAGAGGCCAGGTCTCTAGACCCTCCATCCTCCACTACTCAGTGCTGGGGAGTGTGGGGACCCCCAGAGAGGCAGCTCCTTTTGTTCCAACCCCCAATTAAGGTGCCTTGGGGTGTGACTGACCATTCTGGGCCCAGCAGCCTGCCCTGGGCAGGGCGTGGTGGAGGGCTTCATTTGAGGACAGCGTCTCACTACAAGGCTTATGCTCAGGAAATGTGGAGGTGGCATGCCAGACTCCATCTGCCCACAGAGATGGATGTGGAATGACAACACGGACATACGCAGGAGTGAGATTGGAAGGAAGGATTAGCTGCGGCTGCAAGTGGGAGCAGTCAGAATGTGTCCTCATGTAGGGCATCTTCTGGCTGGGTTTTAAAGGATGAAGAGGAGTGCACCTGGTGGGCGGGAAGGAGAAGGGTATCACCAGAAGAGAGATGCCCACAACATGCCTAAGTTTTGCTGTGACACTCCAGGTGAGGGGCCCTCAAACTACGGCTCACAGGCCACATGCGGCCCACCTAGGACATTTATCCGGCCTGCCGGGTGTATTTGCCGCAGCTGCCTGTCCTGCTTAGCAGCCGACTCATCCTGGGGCCCGCAGTCCGGCCTCCAATGGTCTGAGGGACAGTGAACTAGCCCCCTGTTTACAAAGTTTGAGGATCCGGTGGCGCCTATGGCTCAAAGGAGTAGGGTGCCGGCCCCATATGCCAGAGGTGGCGGGTTCAAACCCAGCCCTGGCCAAAAACTGCAAAATAAAATAAAATAAAATAGATAAAAAGTTTGAGGATCTCTGCTCCAGGTGGGTCACGGCACAAGGAGAAAAGGGGATGCAGCTGGAGAGGTGGGCAAAGATGAGAGCAGCCTCGAGGTCAGGCTGAGTAGCACCTGCTTGTCCCCAAGGCAGCAGGGACGCCTTGCTCTGTCAGCACCGTGCAAGTCTGCAGTCTAGGGAGGGCCACTAATAAGAAACATTAACAGACAAGTAAGTGTTAGGTATAATGGTGAAAAGGGATGTGATGATAATCTAACAGGGTAAGAGGATGGGGGAGGGGCAGGCAGGACAGGAAGGACTCAAGCAGAGCCCAGAAAAACAAAGGTGATAGGATGTCCCATGATTCTTGTTCCAACATGACTATTATTATAATAGAGCCCCCTTTATGGTCATTTGTGTCTGGTGGAGAAAGTAACACAGGAACATGTAGGGCAGGTGCAAAGGCCCTGAGGCGGGAGTGAAAGCCAGGGAGTCAGTCAGCCTAGCTCTGGGAGAGAGGTGGGCACAGAGCAGAGAGCAGAGAGCACAAGCCCCCAGAGACCACTGTAAGAATGAAGAGATGGGAGCCAGCATCTTGGTGGAACGGGGTAGAGGGCATCGGGGGGGGGGGGGGCTGCAATGGCAAGGGGCAGGGGGTAGGAGGGCAAGGGGCTCAGAGGGTGGAGGTCTGGAAGGGCTCAGAGCCTCCTGGTTAGGGCTGAGGGAAGATCTCACATGGCTCAATACTCAGCCTATAGCTACATTGCAGTATTTTATTTACTTTTTAACATGTATTGCCAGTATTGGGCAGTGCCTGTGGTTCAGTGGGTAGGGCGCCGACCCCATATACTGAGGGTGGCAGGTTTGAACAAAGCTCTGGCCAAACTGCAACAAAAAATAGCCGGGCGCGTTGTGGGCACCTGTACTCCCAGCTACTTGGGAAGCTGAGGCAAGAGAATCGCCTAAGGCCAGGAGATGGAGGTTGCTGTGAGCTGTGATGCTATGGCACTCTACCAAGGGTGACAAAGTGAGACTCTCTCTCTCAAAAAAAAAAAAAAAAAAAAAGTATTGCCAGTATTTAAAAACAAGGAGAGTAATTTTTCCTTTCACCTGTAAACCCCAGAGTACCATCTTCTCTTAGAACAGTGGTTCTCAACCTTCCTAATGCCGTGATGTATTTTCATTGTTACGAAGGGGTCGCGCAGGCTGAGAACCACTGTCTTAGAAGCTCTGATTCCCTGGGGTCTGCATTCCCCCCTTGGCACCTGTTGGCAGCCCCTGCCTGAGTCTGGAGTCCAGGTGCCCATCCTGTTTGCTCTCAGTTCCCCCTTCCCCTTGCCTAACTGGCCCTTCCAGCGCCCTATGTTGTCAGCCTTGGCTTTACGCATTCCGGGCCTGCGCCTGGAGACTGGGGGTAGGACAGGGGAGGGGCTGAGAGCTCTGCGGTGGATGGAGGCAGAGCAAGAAGGCACCCTGAGCCTCACCAGTTAGCACCTCTGGCTAGAGGGGGCTTTACCAGAGCAGCTCTCTCCCTGATTACTGAGAAACCAGAGCTGGCACCGCTGGGCAGCTGGGAGCCGGGGTGCGGCCCTGTGCTCTCCAGCAGGACAGTGGCCTGGAGGACACCTTGCTGCAGATTAGAATAGAGGGGCTTTCCCTGGTGGACAGACACTGGCGAGACTGTAAGAGTCGGCTGGACTTGAACCTGCTCCTCCCCAGTCTTTTGCAGTTCACAACATGTCCACATGTGCCCAGCCTCCCTGCCCTGACTGGAACCAGCTCTTGAAGCATGGTAGGAAACAGGAGGACTATCTGGAAATGACTGAGGGTAGCGCCTGCCCTCTTGTCACCCCCAGTCCCCCAATTTCCAGCTCAGCCATCTGCCCTGGCTCCTTGAATCCTGTGGAACCATTTAAAAGGCTCCTAACGATATTGATCAATCTCTCTAAAATGGATTATCCTGCTTGCCTCCCAGCCTGACTGGGTGCCCTGGGTAAGATCAGAAAGGAATTATGTTAGCCAGAGGCAGAGGGAGCAGGGGCGAGAATGTATCTCCTCCCCGGTGATGCAATCTTATCAGAGCTGAACTTTACTCTCCATCTTGGGATATAGGATACTTTGGGGATGTCGGAAAGAAATAATAATCTTACAATTTGCAGCCTGCTCGACACTGAGCCAGCGGGGAGGGTTGGTGGGGGCAGAGGAGGCTGTGATGCAGACCATTTTTCGTTGGAGCTGTTCCCTGGAGAAATCAAGCCCTTGTAGAAATCCCGCTGGAGCCCCAGTCCTGGGTGACAAGCCTGCGACCCGCTCCGTAAGGATTACAGCCCACATCGAGGGCCCGGGGGACAGGCGCATTCATTAAAATTTGAAACACAAATGGAAAATTGCTACCTGAAGCCTCACCGAGCAGCCAGCCAGTGGATCTGAGTTCCCGTTAATGGATCGAATACAGAGGAAACAATTACAGCATCCACGGCCATTCCCTCTGAAAGAGTCAGGGCTAATCTGAGGAGAGAAAGTCCAGCCCTGACTGAGGCAGGGAGAAGCTGTGGAGTCCAAGCCAGAAGGGTCTTTTCTTGTGGTTTCCATCCTAGGGCCGAGACAGAGCTCCCACCCTTGGCCCTGCAGAGCACTGTGCTGACCCAGACTATCCCTGTGCCCCACTGGGTTCCTCACCCCAGCTGCAACCCACTGGACCCAGCTCTGAGCTGCAGCCTGGCCAGCCCCATGCCTTTGCTTCTGGCTTGGTTTGGTTGTCTGGATTCTGGTTTCTAGTCAAGGACTCCAGTACAGTTGTGTTATTTGGGAGGAAACACGGGCTGGGAGAAATGGAGAGTAGGCAGAGGGGTCATCATGGAGCCCCACTTTGGGCATCTGGAGCAGGATGACAGGAACTCTGAGACATGGGGGCACCTCCACGGGCCCCAGGAGGAGCAGGAGGGCAGGGGTGGTGAGCTGCCAACACCCATCTGCCGTGTAGGCTGTCTTGGCAGAAGTGGCCCTAAACAGTGAAGTCCTGGGGCAAAGAGGGACAGGGTGGCCACCGTCAGAGTGAGTTGTCCAGGGCTGCTGACCCCAGCCTGCTTACAGTTTGGGGCAATGGGCAGCCTACATGTCACGGCCCCTCTGTGTGGATGACAACAGAGACAACAGAGCAGTCACTGTCTGGGACTGGAGCTCCAGGGAAAGTGTGGTGTTTGTGGGGCTTTAGGTAGGGGAGAGAGGAAGGGGGATTCTTGGAGGGCCTCACCCATCCAGGCAGGCGTTCTTGACCCAGCCTCTGTGAAAAGTTGGATCTGGGTGGGCTCCACCTCTCAGGGCCCAGAAGGCTGGAGGGTCAGGACTCCCTGGACACCAAGGACAACTCCAGTGGCACCTTAAGCACAACAGTGTGGGTGCTACTGTTTGTGTCCCCCATTTGTGTCCTTCCACCCCCCCACCCCTGCCTCACACTCCTACCAGTGCCCAGGACGTCTCTTGTGTGCATTTGTGTTTATTTGGCCAAGGGACTTAGAGTCCGAGGAAATGGGGGGTGGGGTGGGCTCCCTTGTTCTCCCCCAGGACAGACCGGATGGCCCTGGGTTCTGAGACAATGGTCCCAGGGAGTGGCCAGGTGCTAGGCCCAGGACAGGAAGGGACAGCTTAAAGATAAACACAGACCGGGCATGGGCTTGAACTTGGGCTGCTGAGACAAGAGACTTGGGTTGTTGGAGACTCTCCTCCCTTCCTCCCGTGCCCTCGGAGAGAACACAGATTCCCCAGGGAGCCAGGGTCCAGGAGGAAAATAACAGCCACTGACAGCACTTGGCTGGCTCCAAGGGCGTGTGTCCAGGACTAGCTGGTGTTGTGTGCTCACATACACAATATCCTCTGACACATCTTGTGTACTGGCTTTGTTTATTAGCTTTGTAGTCCCCACCACTTTGAAAACCACAAGGGAGCCCCGTCACTCCCATTTTATTTGTGGGAAACTGAGGCATGACACACAGCCACACAGCTAAAAAGTGGTAGAGCTGGGATCTGAACCTGCATATTCCTGTTCCAGACCTTCCTCCTTAACTGCGGCCTGCTAAGCACGCCTCTGCCTGCCTGCCCTGGGTTCCTTCCAGCCTGACCCTGGGTGGAGGCCAGGCCCCCCAGGGCCTCAGCACTGTGTCCAAGGCAGGATGTGCCCCTTACTGTGGTTGGAGACTCGGCTGCTCTGGAGAATTCTGGCACCCCTGCCCGTGTGTGTATTTTGGGGGTTATAGCTGTTCTTATATGTGCAGGATAGAGGAAGAGGGGGCCCATAAAGGGGCAAGTGGCAACAAGATGGGTCTCAGCTCAAGTCTTAGGCTGTGTCCCGGGGTTTGGGGTTGTCATCAGCAGACAGCAGGGCCTAAGATTCTCCCAAGAATGTGCCCATTCCCCTGCAGTCCACTTCCACCTCTAGTCCTGCCGACAGGCGTGGGGCATTGCTCACTGACAGCCTCCGTCCCATCTCCAATGTGAGGCCACAGTGACTGGGAGAATATGCTAGAACGTCATGTTTTTATCTCTTCAACTTTGCTCTTTTTGTGTATGTGTTACAATGGAGAGATTAATATTACAGTATATAAAAATAACTCCTAAGTGCACGTGTGTTGGGGTTGAGTGTTCAAAGTCTGTTCTTTACTTTTAAAAGGGATCATTTGCATTCAATAAAATGCGTCCCTTTTGAGAGTCTGACACCCGTGCACATCTGTATAACCCCAGACCATCAAGGTACAGCCTTGTCCCTGCAGAAGGCTCCTTCCCAGGTGTGTTTTTGTGGTCGTCCAGGCAATCCCAGCTAGGACTTAGTAACCATCATCTCCTTTCCATCCCTCCGAGTTAGTTTTTTATTTCTTCTTTTTTAAAATTGTAAAACATGTATAACACAAAAGTCGGACCCAGTTGGGCAAGGGCCTATAATCTTGGGAGGCCAAGATGGGAGGATTGCTTGAGGCCAGGGAGTTGAGCTCAGCCTTGGGAACTTGGGCAACATAGTAAAACCCTATCTATGCAAAAAAATTAGCCACATAGGGTGCTGCAGGGCTGTAATCCAAGCTACTTCTGAGGCTCAGGTGAGAAGAAGCCTTGAGCCCAGGAATTGGAGTTACAGTGAGCTAAAATTTCCCCACTGCACTCCAGCCTCAGTGACAGAGCAAGACCCTGTCTCAAAGTAAGGGCACACTGGCTCACAGCTGTAATCCGATCACTTTGGGAGGCTGAGGTGGGCGGATCACTTGAGCCTAGGGCACCAGTGAGATCCTATCTCTACAAAAACTTTTTAAAAATGAGCTGGGCCTGGTGCTGCCTGCCTGTAGTCCCAGCTACTCGGGAGGCTGAGGCAAGACAATTTCTTGAGCCCCCAGGAGTTGGAGGCTGCAGTGAGCTATAATCCTACCACTGCACTCTGGCGTGAGTGACCTGGTCTCAAAATAAATAGATAAATAAATAAACATTTAAAAAGTGGAATCTACAGTATTTCCCTTTTAGCGATTGGCATAGTTTGCTTAGCATAACGTTCTCCAAGGTTCATCTGTGTTGTGCCAGGGGTCAGAATTTCCTTCCTCTTTCATCTGCATGGACGTACCACGTTTTGTTGTCCACATCTGTCAGAGGGCTGCTTCCACCTCCTGGCCACTGTGGGCGATGTTGCCATGTGCAGGACGTGGCTGTGCACGTATCTGTTCCGGGCCCTGCTTTCAGGTCTTTTGGACACACCCCAGGGTAGTTCTGGCTGCTATGGAAGTTCATGAAGTGGAGTCAAAAAGCATTGCTTTTTGTTGTTGTTGACACAGAGTCTCATTCTGTCACCCTGGGTAGAATGCTGTGGCCTCATCACAGCTCACAGCAACCTCAAACTCTTGGGCTCAAGCGATCCTCCTTCCTCAGCCTCTGGAGTAGCTGGAGGCACCTGCCACAACATCCAGCTGGTCTTGAAACCTGAAGCTCAGGAGATCCACCTGCCTCAGCTTCCCAGAGTGCTGGGATTAGAGGCATAGGCCACCATGCCCAGCCTGGTGGCTTATGCCCTTTAGTCTGGCTACGTTTGCACATCACATCTGTGACACTCAGCCACATGCTGCGTGTTAACTGTTCGTCCTTTTTTATTGCTGAGTGGTGTTTTGTGATCAGAGTTCAGCTCAGTTTGTCAATCTTTTGCTGCTGGACAGACACTGGCTTGTTTCTAGTTGGGGCCGGCACGTGAATGAAGAGGGAAGGGCCTGGCCCTGGAGAGCCGGTGGGTGTGTGTATGGCAGGGTACAGACTGCTTGCACGCCTCTATTCTCAGAGCTCACTGTGCAAGACTCTCACACACACAGCCTACTTCCCTCTGAGCAGCTCCTGGGCCTACGCCTTCTCCTTAGGGCTGGGATACAGACAGAAATGAGGCCCGACCCCTGCCCCAGAGGGCCCCGGTGCAAGAAGACAATTAACAGAGCCTGCAGTTGACACAGAACAGAGCGGGGCCAGCGCTGCGCCAGCGTGTGGGAGGCGTGAGCAAGGCTCACCCTGTGTGCTTCTGGCTGACTCTGGTTCCTCCTTTGTGGTGCCAAGATTACAAACCAGCAAGTTCAGAGCAACAGTCATACAAACAAGGCCTCCTTGCAAGGGCCCACCAGCTGCCAGAACTAGAACTAGCTTTCAGGGGCAGTGAGGAGGCTGCCTTTGTGCCTCACAGTGCCTGGGGCCACGACAAGGTCTCGAGGGGGTGAGAGTGTCCAAATGGGGAACCCTGGACTTGTACTTCCTTCTCTACTCTGCCTGAACTATGGTGGAGGGCGGGCAAAGAGAATTATACAGAAGCCCCAGGCCCCTGTTAACAGGGAGTTTTTCCAGCTCCAGACCAGTGCAGGGAAGCAGCAGAGGGTAAAGGTTGGCCTCCTTATCGGAGTCAGAGTGGAAAGAGGTGGATAAAAAAGCAAAGCCACCATCGCCCTCTGGGTGTGACAGTTTGCTGATAAGAGGAAGGCTGGGTGGTTGGGGTGACAGCCCGGGGGGAAGAAGACGTGGGTGTGGCCCGCAGCCAGTCCTATCTCTAATCCAGAGCTGTGTGTGGTCAAGACACCAGCCCTCGGCTGAGAGGTTCCCCTGGGAACTATTTTCTCCCCCTACCCCTGCTTGGCCTGTAGAGATGATGTTGCCACAGGCCTAAATTCCCTCAGGCACAAGCCTCAAGATCTGCCCAGCTGAGCCTTATCTCTGCCTCAAGTGGTCTCCTGACGTGCATTGAGCACCTACTGTATACCAACCAAACATTTATTTGGCACCTGCTGTATGTAGCAGGTACCAGGCCTGGGCGTTCAGATGCAAAGATGGAAGACACAGTAAAGGTGGCTGAGTCATCAGGGCAGTGGTTTCAAGAGGGGTCAGCAGCAAAGCAGACCCCAGTGGGCAACTCTGAGGGGACATCTAAGGGAGAAGCCTGGCTGGCAGCCATCTCAGGATCAGTAGGTTTGCTCAGGTCACCAGCAGAGCTTCTGTGACCTTGGCTAAAGGCCAGGAAGTCTTGAGTTCTCTGTGGGGCCTCCCTGCCTTGTTTCCTTGGGGAAGTGGCCGGAGCTCAGGTTCAGACGGTGCCTCTTCTGCAGAAGGAGAAGCTGACCCATGCTTGGCTCACTGCCAGGGGGTGTTGGTGCACAGGGGCATGGAGAAGTGAGGCCCTTTCCCAAGGACCCCGCTGGCCAGGGTGGTCCTAGCCATGCAGCACCCATCTCCCAAAGAGGCAAAGGGTCTCCAAGGTGTCTGCCACTTTCCAGACCCATGGCTCAGTGGTTCCTTCTCTATGGGCCTGGGGCTAGGGGCTGCTGGCCATACCTCACACATAAGGGACAGGTGACCTCCCTGGGGGCTGGGAATGTTCTTTTTCCAGGTAGTAGCTCCCCTGCCACCTGTAGTCCTGTGAGGAACAGGTGCAGAGACGCTGTGGGTACTGCAGGGCAGGGGTTGGAACAAGGCTATGTGGCCCCCAGCTCCTTACTTACTGTTCCCTGTCTCTTCTCTGTGAGAAGGGGGTGATCCTACTCATATCCCCCAGTACGGCGGTTCTCAACCTGTGGGTCACAACCCACAAGAACTGTATTAAAGGGCCATGGCATTAGGAAGGTTGAAAACCACTGCCCTAGGAGCTGAGGAAGAGGGGCAGAGGTGGTCTGGGGCCTCCAGGGAAGTGGCTGATTTGGCCACTGCACAGGACAGAGCCACAGTCAAGTCAGATCATTGATCACAACAAGGGGAGTCTCCAGAAACTCAGGATCTGACATGAGGGTCCAGCAAGCGGTGTTACCCTGTGAGTGCGGCTTGAGCCCCTGGAGTGCAGAGAGAGTAAGACAGAGGCCTGGCCCCACATCCAGCCTTCCCCTAGCAGGCCCTGTGCAGCACCACAGCACAGGGGATGAACTCAGACCGCTTGCACCTTGGCTCCTCAGGGACAAGGGACATGACACGGGGCCTAAAATTGGGGCTGTAGGTTGTCTGTGGTCTGCAGCGGCCCATGCTCCAGCTGTCCCCATGACAACAAATAATCAAGGATGGCTGGGGTGAGGAGGAGCCGCACGTGATCTTCACAGGTGTCTTCACTGAGCAGGCGAGTAGTGCTTGGCTCCAATTGAGCTTTAAAGACTCAAAGGCACAGTTAAAAGAGGACTCCCAGGTGCCTGGCCAGACCAACCCAGTGTCACCTTGGCCCCAGGGGCTGCCCACGGCAGTGAGAGCTCGGGCAGGGCTCGGCCAGGGTTTGTTTTTGAGGCCCAGCTCTCTCAGAGCTGGGTCCCTCTGTGGAAGGACCCTTCCATCCCCCTGAAGCTTTCGGAGCTATAGGGTTCATGGAGGCCACGTCCCAGCGTGGGCTGCAGTCTAGCCCCCTCCTGAGCGGTGCCCTGGGCTGCTTCCTGCCAGCCTGGGCCTCATTCAGTGACTGTGTGCCAGCCGCCACGCTGGGCACCACTGACCCTGGGGTGAAGCCTGAGGAGGACCTGGAGAAAAAGGCAAAGGAGATGGCACAAAACATCAGGTATAAATTTGGGGATTAAGTGCTATAAACCCCAAGCGTGCGCTAAGTGTGGCCATGGAGGGCAGGCCTCTCTGGGGAGGTGGCATTTGAGCCCAGGAGTGGGGAGGCGGGTTCCAGGCAGGAGGCACAGCCAGCCTGGAGGCCAGTGTGGCTGCAGCAGAGGACGTGGGGAAAGGCAATGAGCCAGATCGTAGAGGGAGGGGGGCCTTGGAGCCAGGAGCTTAGCGTTGGGCCCAGTCCCTCACTGGTCACCCGTCTACCAGGCCAGGCGACCTAGGCCAGAGGGGAGGGGAGAAGACCATTCTGAGCTACTGCTGGGCCACCCTGGAGCCACCTGTGGCCACCCGGCTGGCCCGCCAGCAATGGGTTTTTAATTATCTAAATATTGCCTTTGCCCTTTGCTTTCAGCCGGGACTGCTGAGCTCTGCAAAAGGCAAATAGCTTTCCGTGGCTCGACTTGGGGGGGAGAGGAAAGCTTTTCTCCCTTGCCTGATTGCAGCAACTATAATCTGCTTGGATTCATTGTTCAGAAACAATACAACAGCATGGCAGGGAGTTGAAAAGTGTATGTGTGGGGCTTTGGAGGGGCAGAAATGCCAAAATTAGCCCAAATCGCCACTGCCCATTTACCTCCTGGCATATACTATCCTCATCCCTCCCTACAAGTGTCCTTTCTTTTCTCTAACTGAGCCCGCAGCCGCGAGCTTTGACAAGCGCCTGGGTCTCAACTGGCAGTGTCTTGAGGGAGCTGGCCTTGGGAGCAGGCAGGTGGTTTGATTTTGGACTTCACCACTTTCCCAAGCCCCAGGGAGGAGGAGGTGGAAGAGGAGAGAGCAGGTGCAGCTGCCTTGCAGGGAGGAGGTCCCACGCCAGGCTGAGATGGCGAGCCGTTCCGTCTCACAGCACCGTTCTCTGGTCACATTCATTCCACTGATTCTACTTCCCTCTTGCCTTGGGGGTGTTTCTGGGACCCCTCCCCATCTCCTACTAGTCTCTCTCCAGCCCCCAAGTGTCCCTCAGCCCCGTGCGTATCCCTTAGCTGGTGTGCCAGTGCTCTGCTATCTCAACCACCACAGCATCCGCCCTGAACGCTCTTCAAGGCCATGTGCCCCAGCACAGCGCTAGCCCCAAGGAGCATCTCTCCCTCCCCTGTCTTCCCGAAGCCTGGCCCACTCCTGTAAGTGTCTTAATTAAGGAGCTGTGCCGTTTATTTATGTATGGACCTAGCCTAATTGGCATGTTTGTCTTTCCTCATTATTCCCAGCTGGACAGAGCCGTTTGAACAACAAATGCAAAAAGGCTGGATTTCTCCACCACAGTGTCTATTTTTGCAAACCTGCTCCATGCCCCCGCTATTAGCTGCGTGCACATGTTTGCCGGCTCCAGCCACATGCCCGTAAGCACTTAATTGTGGGTGCAGTTAGTCAGGGCGGGCGCTCTCTGCAGATTTCAGGGGTGAGGGAACCTAATTACACCTGCAATTGAGTGCTTTAGCAGGGACAAAAGATGCCTGTTCAGCTAATTGCAGGCACCAAAATTGCCCCCACAGAAAGGATCCCTGGTAGAGGCTTTGAGAGCCAAGGCCATGAGTTGTAATAAAGAACGGATAACTGGAAATTATAGCGGTGGGGGGTGCTTGTTTTGGCCTAAAGGATTCAGCTTTTTGCAATAGTCATTACACCTTTGGGTTGTTTTTCTCCAGAGTGGAGGCCATGGTGCTGCCGGGCTTGTTTCTTCATTAGCGCCTGCCTTCACACAAAGAAATGTCACTTTAAGGGGAATTTGGGGTTAATCACCTTCTCTCACCTATCTGCTTGCTGTCTAGAATGAATCACCAGGTTGGCCTGGAACCGACTGCTTGCTGCCCTGTCACCTCCCTGAAGGTTTTAGTCCGGTGTGTTCAGTTTAATTAGTTCAGGAACAACCTCCTGGGCTCATGTGCGTGGGCAGAGTGTTGTCCCAGGGGACGTGGTGGGGAATGGGGCTTAGGTTCTGGGGCTTGATGTTTGGTAGATGGTGCTTCGTCTCTTGCTCTGATTCCTTTTCTGTGCGCGTACCTTCAGGCCTGCCTCAATTCCTCTGTCCCCCGTCCGTAATTAAAACCTCAGGAGTCATCACAGATCTGCTTCTATGGGTTGTTGTTGCTGCTGATTCCCATCAAGTAGTGTGGCCTTTTTTGTGCCTATTTTTGACTGTGCATTGCTCATTATATTTGGAAAATTGTTCTGCCAGCATAACTGAAGCCCGGGATGAAGGTGGTTTCCTTCAGGAGGACTTGTGCTTGTTTCTGGCAGGTGCCTAGAGAGATGTGACTGCTTTGGATCACCTGAAGCCTGTTTGGGGCCTGATGTTCCCTGGGCAGCACACAAGGGCCGCTCAACTTCCCCTTCACTCACACCCTGAGTGCCTAGTTCTTTGGGGTTCCAGCTTGCTGTCATGAGCTGGAGGGTCTCCTTTTAGACCCCCAACTTGTGTGAAGCACCTGAGGCTTTCCTTTCCCTCATGGCCATAAAAACAGAAATTCATACTTCCCAGGATCTGCAGATGCCCTCAGGACAGCCGTGACCTCTGTGCCGGGTCAGCTCCAGGGTTTCCTGTTTCCGGTTCTCTTTGGCTGGTGATTCCTCCTTGTGTTGTCCTCTCCTTGGTGCTTTTAAGAAGTTGGGGTGCACTCTTATCCAGCTTTTTGGGTTAATTTAATGGCCACCGTGAGAAGCAGTCTGGCTGATTCTTCCAATAGGATGGTGTGGTAGTGTAGGGGCAGAGAGAAGGGAGGAGAGTCCAGGGGGTGTGCTCTACAGGGAGACCTGACTTCGTGTCCAGGGCAGCCAGGGCAGGAGTCGGCACCCAAGGCCAGCATTCTGGATGAGAGCAGCAGAGAGGAAGGGTCTGGAAACCAGCTGGTGAGGCCAAGAGGCAAAGGGGTGGGGAAGAGCTGACCATCTGGGGGATGGCTTGAGTCAGAGTGACTGAGATCTAGCCAGACCATGAGCAGGGGCTTTCCTGGGACTTTTTCTCCTGAGCCCTGCTGGAGGCAGAAGCCTGGAGGCTGGAGGAAGCCACTAAGCAGGCCCGTCCAGGCCCTGGGCCGGCAGGAAGCTACCACACAGGACTCACCGGTCTAACCACGCCCCTGCCCTGGCTCAGTTCTTGGCCAAGTTAAAGCCACTTCCAGGGTTTGGCTGGTGGGAGAGAATCTCACCTGGCCCAGAATGTCCCCCACCACCCTCCTCTTGGGCTGGCCTCAAATGCCTGCAATTGTCTGCTGTTCCGTGGACTCAGGGGGACCATTGCCACAGCACAGGGGGTTCAGTTCTGTGTCTGGGAGTAGGGTGGGCCTGAGACACCGGTTTCTTTTATTGTTCATCTTGCAAAGTAAAGGGCCATCGGGAGGGCAGAGCTTTGGGGATCGTGCTGACAAGCACTGCTGTAGGAACTCACACCGTGTGGCAGAGGACAATTCACACACGCATACTCTGCCAGGGATGCCACCCTGCCTCACTGCTTGTGTTGATAGCTTTGACCTGAACCTTCACGTCTCAAGCTCAGTTCCCCCATCTGCAAAAGGGGACAACAATTCCCTCTCCCCACAGGAAGGGACTGACTGGGGGAAATTGTCACTCCAAGCAAGTGGTGACGTGTGGACATGCCTGCCCCCCAGATGAGAAGAGGGTTGTCATCTTGGGGCTGTATTAGAACAGGCCTCTGTCTTCAGCCGGCTCCCCCCCATTCCTTTTCTGACCTTTGGCAGGGGAGGGGGAGGCAGCTCTGTGTGTGATTGTGTGTGTGCATGTGGGAATTTTTAAGTCAAGGTTGGGATGCGGGGAAGGTGTGAACCCACGTTTGGATCGGCAGGCGAGGAAGGGAGCAAGCTGCACAGGGCAGCTTCCTCTGCGGAGCCCGTTCTGCTTCTTAAATGTCAGAGTGAGCAGATGGTGTGTCTGAGTTTTATTAATCATGGGCTCGCTGAGCTGGAGGGCCTGGGGGATCATTTTGTCCAGGCGTCCTCCAGAGGAGGAGACTGAAGGCCAGAGAAGGCTGGAGCCATACTGAACTTGCAAAGGGGGCAGAGCTGTGCCGGGTCCCGGCATCCTCTCCTGTTCCCGCCAGCTCCCACTGTGCAGAGCTAAACAGGTGCATGCTTGTCTGTCCAGGAGCAGTCATCCCTTCTCCAAATTAGAAGCTGAAGCACAGATGACTCTGGGATTGTCCACCCCCACAAACAACCAGAAAGACTGTCTTGGAGACATCTGGACAGGTGATTCCCGACTAGGAATGCCTTGGCTTTGGTGCTGCCTTCAGCTTATCACAATCTAGGTTTTGCTGTTGGGAGAATGAGGGTCATAAAGCCCAGGGGACCTGGCCACTTGGCACTTAGTTCATTGGTGGCCCAGCTGGCTTCACCTCTAGGACTGTCTTCAGGTCTACGCCATGCTGGGGCTTCCTGGAAGCTGCTGTTCTACCCAGGCACCCAGAGGTTCACCTCATCATATGAAGTTAGGAAATCGAAATTGATATTTTTGGTCCAAGTGGGCAGAATGACCACATTGCCCTCATTTCCCAGACATGCATGATGGCTATTCTGTGAGCCATGAGATGGCCCCAAGCAGAGCCAAAGCCTTCGTTCTGTAAAGACAGTAGAGGTGGGGCTAAATCATGCTAGAGTGTAAATGACTAATAGCAGGTACTTGTCTTTGGAGCAGGTTGTGTTGAACCTGGGAAGAGAGGACTGTGGAGAAAAGGGAAAGACACTGAGAGGCCAGAGGCACCAGGGTTGCCCACCTGACCTACTCCCCCTGGCCCTAGCACCCCTGTATTTTCTTCATGTGGATCAGTAGGGCTGTCACTGGATCCCTGTCCTTCTGACACTGTGTTCCTGCAGCACAAGCTCTTCCCTACTTTTGAACCACTGGTTCTGAGCAGGCTTGGAGAATCAGACAGAAGACTGGAGCACCCCATTCAGACCCTCTAATATTTTTACATGATAAAAATGGGGCCAAGAGAAGGCAGCTGTTTGCTTGAAGCCAGTGGTGGGACTAAACCTAAAACAAAAGTTTCCACTGTGCTGGCAAGATGAGTGGTTCTCAATCAGGGCCAACTTTACTCTCCAGGGGATAAGAGGGAGCACTTTTGATCGTCATGGCTGGGGTGTTCTGTTGGCATGTAGTGTCGAGAGCACGGATGCTACTGGGTGTTCTGCAGCTACGGACAGCCCTCCACAACAAGGACTGATCTCATCCCCAGTGCCAGTCAGGGTGGGAAGACTTGCTTTGTGAACAGCAGGACAGAGGAATCATTCTATTGAATGTCCTGCACTGGGGTCATGTCCAGGATCCCTCCATCCATGCAGGCAGGACCCACTGGAGGGCTCTCACAGGGCAGCTCAGGCCATAGGGACCACCCAGAGAGAGCAGGCGAGGAAGGCCAAGGAGGAAAGGACATGGCTGGCATGGCCCCAATTTCTTTGCAAAGCAAAACCTGTAAGAAGGGCCCTCGAGCTCCCCTCTCTGGTCTGTTGCACTAAAAAGCCAGTGCCCAGCATGAGGGGACAGCAGGCACGAAGCTGCCTCTTAGAAACCGCATCTTGTTGGCCAGAGGGCTACACAGATCTGAACCAGTTCAGTGCAGGGTAGACAGGGAGATGTGTGTGTCATCCACAGACGGGTAATTACAACCCTGGCAGTGACTTTTCCAGCACCAAAGGTGAGAAGGGCTGTTCACAGACGCCTCTTCCCTTGAACAGGGCTTTGCCTGGTCTCTGCGGCAGTCACCAGTGGGGAGAAGAAAGCCTTGCTGCTCTGCCCCCAGGCAGCAGAGCCGGATGGCAGCCAGGGCAGGATCTGAGGAGGAGGCAGGCCACTCACGGCTGTCGCTGTGTCACAGCCAGTGCTGGCCACCTGTCCGGGGACTGTGGAGCTGTGTTCATCCTCCTATTTCTCTCCATTTCGTGGGGCTGCCTAGAACCATGAATGGACCACCTCCAGCCATGGCCCCCTGCATCCTGGGAGGCATTCTAGGACAGGCAGAGGGTCCCTCCCCAGGATGAGCTACATAGCCCGGGTGGTCCCCAAAGTGGTCACTATGAGCTTTTTCTGGGATCCCAGTAGCCTGTAGAAAAGCAGCCCTTCTGTCGTATCTCTGCCGCTGTCTTGTAAAACCATTACTGTAGAGAGTTCCCAGACCCGAGCCTGCCAGCAGCCTGCTCCAGGGCAGGCCTAATCGGGGGTCAGGTACACGGTTCTGTGTGTAGATGGCAAGATGTGGGGCTCTTGCCTTCCTGCTTTTTGTTTGTTTTGCTTTTAATAAAAGCTATCTGGGCTTGGTGTCTCACGCCTATAATCCCAGCACTCTGGGAGGCTGAGGCGGGTAGATCACTTGAGCTCAGGAGTTCTTGACCAGCCTCCTCCCTGCCCCCTCCCTTTCTGGGAAATCTATAGGGAACAGCGCCCCTCTCTAGAACTCAAGGATGCAGCCTGGCATGGGGCCACCAGAGTGCCAGTGGGCACTTCTTGAGCCCAGGTGCCCTACTGCCTGCACCCCAGACCCTGAGTCTGTAGTCTTAGAGTGAGACTCCGTCTCTAAAAACAGCCGGGTATCGTGGTGGGCACCTGTAGTCCCAGCTTCTTGGGAGGCTGAGGCAGGAGGATCACTCGAGCCGAAGAGTTTGAGGCTGCTGTGAGCTATGACACCATGGCACTCTGCCAAGGGTGACAAAGTGAGACTCCGTCTGAAAAAAATAAAGCCACTTGTGGGCTCCTTCTGCAGAGAGATGAAGGAGCTCCCATAGAGAGCAGCTTAAACTGGAGGAGCTAGGTTCACGTCTGAGCATTTCACCTTTTGGCTGTGGGACCTTGGGCAAGTCACTTTACTTCTCTGGGCTTCAGTTTCTTCATTGAGAAATGGGGGTAATGATACTTATTTTTATTGTGAAGATGAAATAAGGTACTGAGAGCTTCTAGCACAGTCCTAGGCCTTAAGCAGACGTCCACAAAGGGGCCTGTTGGTAACCGCGTTCGTCAAGCTAACACTAGCCACTGTACAAAGACGTTTGACACCCCAGTGGAAATTATGCATAGATATTTCTTAAGCACATGGCCACTTAAAGTACAGCTAGCGGGGGGCCAGGACAGGGCCCTCTGCTCTGAACATCATTCAGGGGTATTGATGGAGGCATTGTTGTCTTCAATACTGGTATTCAGGGTCACCTTGGGAGCACACAGCTTTGTGAAGACCTGGTAAGCCTCACACAGGAGGCTTTTCTGCGCCAGGCCTAGAAGTGGCTGGTTATTACTTCCAGCATATTCTGTTGCCCAGAACTTGGTCGCCTGGCCCTGAAAAACTGTGCCAGAGGCTGGGAGGTGAAAAGCTGCCGGCCTCGGATTCCTGCTGTTGTCATGCTAGTCCAGTCCTCGCAGGGCCCATGGGTGTATGTAAGGCTAGCAGAAACCTCAGCCTCCAGGTGGACCCCAAGGAAGGCTGGCTGGCTGGCTGGCCGGCTGGCCATTGTCTAGGCAGATGGCCACACATGATTACACCCATCCCAGCAGGGTGTCGACTTTAGCCTCACAGAGGACAGGCAGCCTAGCCCCTGTGTGGGGCCTCTGGACACTTAATCCAAGTGCTCTTTACAGACCTGAAGGATGGCTTGGCCTAGCAAGCCTAAGGCATGTGGCTTGCAGACTTGGACAGTGCTCAGGGCTTCCTGGGGCTGGTAGGACCAAAGTGACAGGATGTATGAGCTTCCCATGGCTGCTGAAACAAATTACTACAAACTGGCTGCCAGCTTAAAATAACAGGAATTTATTCTCTCACAGTTCTGGAAACCAGAAGTATGAAATCAGGGTGTCATGAGGGATGTGTGCTCACCAGAGTGTCGAGTGGTGTGTGTGTGGGGTCCTTCATGCCTCCTCCAGGTCCCTTGACTGACAGCTGCATGGCTCCAGTCTCTGCCTCCATCTCCATGTGGCTTCTTTCTGGTGTATCTTTTTGTCCATTCCTCTTTTTATAAGAACACTTGTTATTGGCTTTAGGGCCCATCCCAATAATCCAGGATGATCTCATCTGGAGATTCTTAATTACATCTTCACAGTCTCTTTTTCCAAATAAGGCTGCATTCACAAGTACCAAGCGGATGTAGCTTTTGGCAGACCACGTTCAACTCACTATACAGGGGCAGGTGGAGGAGGCCTAGGCCCAGGTTAGACCTCTGAGATTGGGGGGGCGCCCTATAGCTCCCTCCGGCGATAGGAAAATAAAGGTAGAAAGAAAACCCGGGTCCAGAGACTCCCCTCCCTCTCTGCACCTCAGACTTACCTTCAGGCTTGAAACATTCATAGACTGTCTGGTCACCTAAAGCCTGACTGTAGCCAGGCAAAGGGAGAAAACGGGTATGTCCTTGGGCAGGTGATGTCTCTGGGCTTCAGCATCCCCACGTACAAAACGGGATGATGGTCATTGTAGAGTCTGTCTCTTAGAGGGAGGACAAGTTCCAGATAAGGGGACATCTGTAGGAAAACACAGTGCGGAGCACAAGTACACGGAGGCCCTATCCATGACAGCTGCTATTATCATCATTACCAATGTTATCCACAATGCGGAAATAATTACATCTCTGTGACAGGTACAGGAGTAGTCACATACCCTCATCTTCCTGGAATGCAGGGGTGATTCACCCCATCTTCCAGTTAAGGAAACTGAGGCTCGAAATGTTGGTGTCACTGCCCGACGTCATTTTTAAGATGCAATGGGTGGGGCAGGAATTTGCAGTCTGGTCTGCTAATTTATGCTGCCTGATGGTTACAATCATGGATCCTTGAACCAGCTTGAGTTCAGACCACAGCTCTGCCACCTGCTAGCTGTGCACCCTTGGGCAAGGGGCTTGCCCTCTCTGTGCCTCATCTGGAAAATGGAACTCAGGATGACCTCAAGCAGGATGGGTATGAGGATCCAGTGAGTTATCCATGAAAAGTGCTGACAGCAGCAGCTGGCTCCAGTGAGCAGGGAGCATCAGCTGCGTTATTATCCTAATGAGGGAAGCAGAGGCTGCCCACCCGGGGGGCATTCCAGGTTAGCCACACGGCTTTCCTGCCCCTTCCCTTTCCTGGAATCTATGGGGAGCAGGGCCCCTGTCCAGAACTCAAGGGTGCCGCCTGGCATGAGGCCACCAGAGTGCCTATGGGTACAGCTCGAGCCCAGGTGCCCCTCTGCCTGCACCCAGACCCTGCGTCTGCAGCCTCAGTTGTCTCAGCACTTGTGAGAAGGCTATTTTTATTGTGTTCAGCTGACTCTCTTGGCCGGCAGGCTTTCTCTGTGCTATGGCAAAGGCAGCCCTGCTAGAGGGTTCTGGGGACTCTTCATTTTGAAGGTGCAGCTGGGGAGGGGCGAGGAAGGGGCCAGCATCTTCATAGTGGGGATCTGGTGGCCTTCATGCTACCACCTCTTGGGAAGCAGCCCAGCCTGCAGGTTTTCATTCCCATCAAAAGAGGAAGTGATTTTCTTTTCCATCCTGCACACGGTTTCTGGGGCCCATTTTTCCTTTGACCTTGGGTTGGCCTGCAGCTCAGGCAGGGGTCTCTGAGGGAGATGTTGAGGCCTGCAGTGTCCCCAGACTTTGATAGGTACCTACTAGAGGCTCAGTGCTGGGTGATCCAGCCTCCATAGAGATGAGCTGAGAGAGGGCAGGGGAGGTAGTGGAGAGAAAGAGGGACATCTTCTCCTTGGGCAGAATCCTCTGGGGTGAAATCCTGGGGAGCACCTAGCAGCAGGTCCAGGTGCAGCCTAATCCAGCTGTCCCCCAAGTCCCAGCCAGGCCAGAGGCACCCTCAGAGGAGGTAGTGGCTCCTCTGGGACTGAATGGCAGCAGTGATGGATTAAAAAACCACAGCCAAGCAAGCCACTAGGGCCAGTGGGAAGGGGAAAGTCATCCAGCTACTCTGTTCAGCCACATTATGATCAACAATTGGGCCATTCCGTGGACAGCCCGTGAGGCAGGCTGCTGGGCACGGCGGGGGTGGCTTTATACTTTTCAGCTGTTTGGCAGCAGGTCCCTGGCTGTGGTGTAGCCACCCTCCCAAAGTGGATCTCATGTTTTCCTCCCTTACAAAGGTCTCTGTCACCAGGAAATGTCAGTAACCTACTTTGAGACGCCCAGACCCAGGGCCAAAGGAGATTTAGCTGTCACTAGACTCTTAGCAGCTCTTCTTCTTCCCAGGGGTGTGGCTAAAAGCAATTAGGGCTTGGCCCAAGCATTTTAAGATAATTTGATGCAGGCATTCAGATACCTATTAGGGGCGATGTCTGCCTTTGACAAGGCAGGGAGGATAAACATAGGTGGCCCTGCCCAGAACATGGTGTCAACGCAGGCTCTGTTCCTCTCTCTGGGCCTGTCTTTCCCAGTGCCACCCACCCCCTGAAAGCCAGGACAAACTGGCCAGGAGCTCTCTAAGGCTTTGCCTTACCCCTCCCTCAGTTTCACTCTCAGTGGGACATTGGTGCCATCTCCAAGGGGTCTGAGTGGCACTCCAGACTAGAGACCCCTTTCCCTCTTCTAGAGCTGGCAGGCGTCTCCACAGGTGGCTCCCATAAGGCAGACATCTTTCTGGCACCAGCTCCCCCACTGTAGCAGGGGAAGGGGGGCACCCCCAGATTGGGGGAGCACCCCTCCCTCTGTACCCTGCCTGTGATTGGCCCATAATTACAGGTTTATTGCCTGTACAGCTATTGTGTAATGACATGTTTGCAAATTAATTTTTATGGCTCCTGCCATTAGCATATACAGTAGAGGAAGGTTTAGTATTAATTACTACTGTTGTTCGTGTAATCCCGGAGAATTAAAAACCAATAAAAGAATGACAACAGAAGCTGATAGTTTAGGGTCTTTCAGTAAAATAGTTTTATTTTTTTCCCCCAAGTAGGATCAGAGATTTTTCCAAGCTTGTGAAGGGTTAGGGGAGTGGACGGCAGCTCACCCAGACGGTCTGCCGCACGTCCTGGTACACCTCCCCCCATCGCAGAGGGGCGCAGATTGTGTAAATGCAGGTGACAGTGGGTGGGAGGCGAAGCGTTGACTTGAGTGGAGGCCCAGTTAGGGGGTGGGGTACGAAGCGGGCAGGTGCTGGATCTCGACCCGCTGTAGCCTCCCTGCAGGGATGCCAGGCCCAAGGGGAGGTGCGGGGAGCACGCCGCCACGCAGCTCCGGAAACAAAGGGCCGCCGGCGCCAAGGGCCTAGCGCGACCTCGGAGGTCAGCACGGGGCGGAGCGGCCAGGGGCTGGCGGCGGGCGCGGGTGGCCCCGAGCGGCCGGTTTCCTCCAGGTCAGCAGCCCTGGCGCCCTCCCCCGTGACCGCGCGCTCTCGGCCGCCTGCTAGGAGGGGGCGCCAGGCGGAGCGCAGCAGGAGACTGGGGTATTAAAAACGGCTTCTCGCACCCCCAGCGGCTGGGCTCTGGGAGAAGGCAGCAGTCGCCCGCACGCTGCATCCTCCGAGCCGTTGGTGGCAGCGGGGAGGAGCGCCACCCCTTCCTAGCCTTGGAGCGCTCCGCCCAGCTATTTAAGATTTTTCTGGCGGGGAGGACAGGGCTTGGTAAGTGGCACAGAGGGGTCAAAAGGCACGCCAGGCCCCCCACCTCCTCCAATTTGCCCTCCAGAGCTTTTCTCTAGGGTATCATATTCCGAGAGTTCAACTGTCATTTGAAGCCGCCGCTTCAGCAGGGACCCCGGGGCTGCCGCTGGGGACCCCTGATTTACGCAGTGGTTGGAGAGCGTTGGCAGGAGCCCAAACCTAGCGTGACCGCGGTTGCCCCGCTGTGCGTACCTGCGGGCTCTGGTCTGTTTCTCAAGCCATGATTGTATCTGGGGTCAAAAGGTGACCCCCTTAGTGTCACAAGTCGTGATTCCGGCTGGTTGTGCCACCAAGGGGTCCTTCAGGAGGTGAAAGGGCTTGAAAATAAATTGTCACATCAAGAGGCAGCCTTGCAGCGTGCATTTAAAGGGGGGGGGGGTGGAACGTGGGTAAATGGATCCTGTCTCTTTAAAATCGCTGGGCTGGACAATGAGCGCACAGGATGTGGTTTGGCGGCAGGGTTTTTTCCCCTTCGATTTGGGGAATTATCACATGGGGCCTTCTTGAGCTGGTGTGAAAGAGAGGCGGCGTGGGGAGGAGAGATACAGGCTCCACGCTCACTCACACACACTCTGTGCAGTTGATCGTTTTCTTAAACCAAATTAGCCAGGGCTCTCGTTACTATGGTGCAGCCGGGGCTTGCAGAATCCCAGTAATAGCATTTATTAGGTCTATTTGCCTGGAAGCATGCCTTCCCGGATCTGATAATGCACAAGAGCAGGGCGAATGTGGGAGATGGTATCAAGCATTTGATTACACTTGCAACAGGGATTTTTAAGGGGTGGAGTGCAGGGGGGGTGGGGGAGGAAAGGAGGTGAACCAACCGCTCGCCAGAGGAGCTCGCCGGGTCGCCGGCGTGTGCGTTTCCGCAGCCCCGTGTGGGTTTCACAAAAGGCAGCCCCGAGCGCCTGGGTCACGTTTTGGGGATCCTCCACTCGGTCCCGGAGGAGGGTGAACTCCAGCTCCCGCAGCTGTCAGACGTGGGTGGGGAGGGAGGGAGGAAAAGAGGGCGGACGGGCGGGCAGCCAGAGCGCGGAGTTGGGCAGCCGGAGGGGGGACCAGTGGCGCCCGCAGCCACCCACTGTTTGCAAACGGCCCCCGCTTTGGGGCAGAGGGGAGCATCCCGCCGTCAGCAGCAGCACCCTCCCGGGGTGTGGAGAGGAGAGTCCGGGTCTCCGCGCCCCGTTCCCCGTCCTCATGGATCTGCCACCCGGCTCGGCGGCCGCGCAAGGGGAAGCTCGCAAGTGAAACTATTATTATCGCCCTGCGAAGCGTGGAGCTCTTGGAAGATGCCGCGTAGAGACGGAAGGAGCCGCCGCCGCCGCCTCCAGCCGCCCGCCGCTGCGCCCCTACCCTTTCGCTTTCATTAGGGGAGACAAATCTGCTGTCAGGCAGCCAGCTTTCCAATTTACCGATAATGATTCTTGCATGACAATTGATCGAGGGGCTCTCCACCGCCGCGCGCTCTCGTCTCCCCGCTCTCCACCAGCCTCCTTCTGCCCGGGCGCCTGAGCCCCCGCGAGTTCTTTCTCCTCCTCCTTCCACCCCCTCTCTCTGAGTCAGTGGTGGGACGCCGGGCCAGGGAGATAACCAAAAAGGGGGGAGGGGTGTTGGTGCCGAGAGGGGGAGGGGAGCCGGCTCCCCGGCCTGCTTTTCTCCAGCCCGGGACTTGTTTGCAATCGCTGCCTCTTTTATTTACGAGAAGAAATCTCCCCCTCGGTACTTCTTGGCTGTTTGGGTATTAATTTTCTCCTCTCCTCTCTCCCGCTCGCCCCCTCCTCCTCTTCCCCCCCACCCCGCCCCTTCTCACCCAGTAGCTAAGGGGAAACAAAACAAAGCCGATTTCTCCTTGGCAACAAGAGATACCCCCTCTCGCTGCCCCCCCCTTTCCTTTTTCCTTCTGGTTCTGAACGTGAAACCCTGTTGGAAACAGGTCTCTTGACCCTCGCCCTTGACATTCAAATGGCTGAATGGAGGAGAGATTGCTACTCGCACGTCTTGGGGGCTGCTTTTTCCCCCCTTCTCTCTCTTTTCCTTTCAAATGAGTAATCCCTGAAGATCTTAACCCCCCAATTTCATCACCCTCACCCCCCCTTTATTTTTCTCTCGCCCTCTTCGCTCTCCCGCCTGCTTTGCTCCTCTGTGCTACCCCCTCCTTTTTTATTTGCATCTCAAGTCCAAAAGGCAGAAAATACACACGCGGCGAAGACACTCAGGCAGCCGTGGAGGCTCCGGCCCGTCCCTAGTCGTCAATTACCTCACTGTGGATCTGCGAGGGCCAAGGTGGCCGAAATTGCCCAGGCGCTGGCCGGAGAGAGCCTTTTGATCATCGGGAGGGGGGGGGAAAGGACTGATTTTTTTTTTTCCCCTGTCGCTCTTGGGATCGCTCTTCTGCCTTTATTTTATTGTTTTGGACATTTTTGAGCGCCGTGGCTTGGACAGTGCTTTTTGTTTCATTGCTGGGCATTAATATTTTTTTCCTTCTTCATCCCTCTCTGGCCACTATGGAATTCTAAACTGAACCATGTTTGGATTGAAGCCACCTCTGTATTACTTACCAGGTAAGCCAGCCGTGCGCCTCCCTAGGTCCCGCGCGCCGCCGCTGCGCCAGGGACCCTCCCTCACCTGACCGCCCCAGACTCCCCCAGCCTGGGTCGGGGCGGTGGGTCTGCCGTGCCCCCCACGGGCGCCCGCGTCCTCGGTTCCTCCCGCTGCGGTCGAGTCTGCCGTGTGTGCACTACGTGCGGCGGGGAGCACCCACCGGGCCCGCTGCCCCCACCGCGCCGCCGCCGGGGGTTGTGCGTCTCGTTCCTTTTGTCTGCCCGGAGCCGGCTCCACGGCGGCGGCGCAGCGAGCGACCGAGGCACTTAAGCCTTCCGAGGTGAATTAAGCGCCGCCGGGTGTGAAGTTACTTTCCTCCGGGCCGCCCCGTTCGGGTAGCGTGCCCCCCCCCCCAGTCCTGGGGCTTATTTCCCTCTCCCTCCAGCCAACCCCTGTGCTTGGTCTCTGCACTAGCGTGGCTAGTCCGCCTACCCCCGCCCCCCATTCCTGCCTGGGATTCCCTGGAAGGTTTTGTTCTGCGGAGGGCGGAGGTTGGGGGGGACAGCCGGGGAAGCTCTGGAGGGTATTTGGCGTGGCTTCCTGTTTCCTTAACCTTCCTCCACACTGACTGCAGCTTGCCCTGTAACTTTCTGTTTCAGGGCGAGTCGCGCTTTCAGCCCCAGTGGGGAAGGGAGGAGATGACAGGAGAGGGTTTGGGGAGCCCCTTCTCATTCACCTTATTCGTACTTCTGAACCATCAACGTGATTAAATGTAGGCTAGAGAGAAGCTGGTGAGCCAGGAATTCCTGGTTAGGAGGGTAGGAGCCTGTGGTGAACCCTCGGGCCCTCCCCCAGGGCGCAGACAGCCCCCCAGTGTCCCCTGGGGTCGGAGTGTAACTTGCCCTGCAAGCCCCAGGTGGGGCCACGTGACCGCAGGTCAGGAAGGCGGTTCTGCCTGTGACCGCTTGTTCTAGGAATGAGCTGTTTTTCTCCTGCTTCCTTTGAGTTTACCCCCCTTGGGCTTTGACACACAGTTCCCATTAAAGTTGGGGTGTCCACGGTGTGGGGAGAGATAGCTGTGCTGAGGCGAGGGCAAGTTCCTGGTTTCGCTTGTTGATGCTGTAAAAATTCCGTACAAGAGGCTGCCTGGGAGGTTTATTTCTGAATTGTTTTGCTGAGGAAAGGTGCACGTGGCTGGGTGTTGGGTTTCTTTTTTTTTTTTTTTTCTCCTGTGTTCAGAGGATCCTGTCACTTTTGCTAAGCCTCCCACACCACCCTGAAGGCCCCAGGAGGAGCATGTGTGGAGAGGATGGGCCTGGACAGAACCCAGCTCCTCTGGGCCTTTGCTGCCCTAACCAGGCAAACGTTTTCACCGAGTTAATAGGGCAGGGCAGAGGGTCACCAGAGTCTGACTGACTTTTGAAAAGTAGGAAAGACTTCTGTAGGAAATCTGTGCATTTACTATTTTTGAGTTTCTTTGCGGCTGTTTCAGTTTCCCAGCCCTTCCCAGTAATTGACACCTCCGTCTATGTTTCCTGCTTGGCGTCTATACCATTTTTATGGGAATATTTCTCTGGGTATCCATTTCATTTTTGATCTCTCTTTTTTTTCCTCCACCGCCTGAAATGCCAGCCAGCAATAGCACGCTTGGCTTCCCCCTCTCTCCGCACTTTCCTTAGCAGAGCCAATCCACGTTAGGACTGGGAATCCCCTTACTGAAAGGTTGTAACAGAAGGTCAGAGTCCTTTGGTGCCCAGAGTCATCTCCCCCATGGAAGAGGCAGAGCACAGTCGCAGGGAGCTGGTGCCTAACCCAAGAGTAGCAGAACATCACTCCTGCTGCAGCCAGCCACTGTTTCTGCTTTGCTTCCCTGTCTGTGACTTGGGGACAGAAAGAACTTTCTTTCCTCCCTTCTCCTTCCCCACAGCTCTGTGCCCCCTCCACCACCACCCAGTTGGAGGCACTTCGGACAAGCTTGTGGCAAGAATGAATCTTCTTAAGTACAGGGCAGCTTCAAAGCACAGGTGTTTGTAATCTATACCCCACTTCACCTGCCATTGGGTGGCTCCTAGGGCATATTTATTCATCAGGTGACCGATTTTCTGTTTATACAGGGAACCTCAGAAAGAGGAGGAGGAAGTGTCAGGCTAGGAAATTCAAAGCCTTTAAGGAAAATCAGCCCAGGCTGGGATAAAGCCTCCAGCAGGCAGGCAGGCAGGCAGGCAGGATGGATGAATTCTGCCAGTCTCGACCTCCAGGGAGATTAGGAGAGTCAGAAGTGTGGGCAGACCAGAGCACTAGTGAATCTCAGCCTGGGTTTGAAGGTTTCCCCTGCTAGAGTTTTGTTTTGTTTTGTTTTTTTAAGCGCTTAGTGCAGTTTTATACTTTATTAGTTGATATTCAGCCTGGGGGCTTAGCTGGGAAGAGCTGTAGTTGGGTACTATTGCTTCCTGGTGTGACCCAGTCCTTTTGAGCTCTCTCAGGCCTTGCTGCAAATGCTTTGCACACTCTCCTCTCTTCATCTCAGTTCTCGCCTCTGAGATAGGTGTTGCCACCTGCCCATTTTATAGAAGAGCAAAGTGAGGCCCCAGAGCAGCTCCACAGTTTGACCAGTTTGGAAGTGGTGGAGCTGCCTCCTACCACACGGGTCTGGAAATGAGGGGCCCAGTGTTGTGGGCAGCCTGCAAAGCTCTGTCTGTGGTCTTAGCTGAGAGGCAGAGCCCCACCCTGTGGTGGCCTGACACCCAAGTGCTCTGGAGCCTGTCAGACTCGGCTGGAAGCCAGATCTCAGACACCACAGGGAGCCAGGAGCAAGGGCCCAGAACCTGCCTGTCCAGCTAGTGCCCTGGGGGCAGTCCACAGTCAGCCTGGCAGTAGTCCCCGCTCCTCCTGTTTGACAAGTGAGAACACTAAGGCTGGGAAGTCAGGGTGAAGTCCGACTCTGTCTCTTCCCAGTTCTGTGTGTTCTTGGGCAGGTGACTGAAGCTCTCAGTGAAGCCTCAGTTTTCCCATTTGTAAAATGAGATTCGTAATTAGATCTCCCTCAGTCAGTATCAGTCTAAGTCAGAGGTCAGCAGTGGATAGCCCTGTTGTAAATAAAGTTTTATTGGCACACAGCCATGCCTGTTCTTTTATGTACTGTCTCTGGCGGCTTTCACAGTATAATGGCAAAGTTTAGTCTTTGGGCAAAGCCCATATGGACTGGCCAAGCTTAGAATATTTATTTGCTATCTGAGAAAGTTTGCCCAGCCTCTGGTATAGGGGGTTAAATGAGGGAATCGTCACAAGGCATCGAGGATGAGGACAGAAACTGGGATGAAGTTAATGAGTGACTGTAACAGGAATGACTACTGTTTTGTTGCAGTCAGTATTACTGTAAGGAAAGTGGGATTGTTTATTGAAAGTCACAGAGCTTCTCAGTGGGGGCTCGATCTCAAATCTTTGGACCAGGCCTTTTACCCTAAGGTATGGCATCTGCCTCTCTGTGCTATTTGGCTGGCCAGGGGGTGGCATCAGAGGACTCTTGGTTTACAAGGGGTGCAGGGGGATGTGCCAAAGGAGGTGGGGGCAGGGATTTGGGGGAGCAGGTGGGTATGTTTCTGCCTAACTATAAGTGGGGGTCCCTCTGTAAACTCACCTTCTCTGTGTGTGTGCACCATTTACCCCATTTACCCTGAACTCTACCAGACTCCATCCAGCCCCACGCAGGCAGGGACTATGTCTCCTTCGAGCCAGTTTTTTTGCCAGACCATAGTTAACAATCATGCAAAATAATAAGATCAGTACCCACAGAGTATCTTTAAAAACATGATAATAGTGGAGGATGAGGTGGTGGCCACTGCTTGTCCACACCACTGTGTTGTACCAGGCACAGCACTGATTTCAGTCATCAGCTCCAGGAGGTTGGGCTTCTCTGATCCCACTGAACAGCTGAGGAAACTGAGGCAGACAGAGGTTTGATCACACAAGCTGTAAGTGGTGCCACCAGGCTCTGACCCCCGGCAGTCTGGCTCCAGAGTTCTTGCTTAATAAATATTTGTTGAACGCACGAGGGAGAGAGAATCAGCCGTTGGTGTTGGCGGCGCCCTCCCGGCCTCTTATCTTGTTCCTGGCGTTTGTGGAGGGACAGACTCCTCAGTTGTCAGCTGACCCTACCCTGGCCTCGCACTGAACTCTTGGTGACCCCAGCCTGCCTTTGGGATGACTGTCCACTGCTTGGAAAGATGCTCTAGGCCAGGAGTCCTCAAACTACAGCCTGCGGGCCACATGCGGCCTGCCGAGGACATTTATCCGGCCCACTAGGTGTTTTTGTCACCACTGCCTGTCCTGCTTAGCAGCAGACTCTTTCCGGGGCCCACAGTCCAGCCCTCCAACAGTCTGAGGGTACAGTGAACTGGGCCCCTGTTTAAAAAGTTTGAGGACCCCTGCTCTAGGCCCTCCAGTGAGGAAACTGAGGCCCAGAAAGACCCGGACTGGCCCTGCAGCCATGCAGCCTGCTGGTGGCCATGCTTAGACCTTGGGTCTCCCCTGGAACATTTCCCTGCCCCTGAGGCCAGGGAAGTCACTGATGGCTGGTCAGACCTGGCCCAGCCCCTCTCTGAACAGCCTTGGAGGGGTTTGCAGGAGACTGGGGTTTCCCAGAAAAAAGATGTGGCCGGTGAGGAGCCATCAGATTTTACTTTTCACTACCCCCACCCCATGCTTCTAGAAAAACGTAGTCATGGCTGAGTGTAGAGCTCTGCTCAGGCCCACCTGGGTTGGGGAGGTATCTAGAGGCAAGGGCAGGCCGGAGCCTCAGCCGTCCAGCTGCTGCTCCCAGCTCCCTGGGTGCCACTCAGGAACCAAAGCCGGGAGGGCCGCCCGCAGTTGCCAGCTGTGCCCCAGCTCGCGTCTGGCTTCTGGCTTGTCACGGAAAGCTGTTGGGTCATAAGGAAACTTAACAGCTTTGGGGCAAGCTTGGGAGTCACCCCAGACCTGTTTTACGGGGGGCATTTTGGGCCTAGTGGGATCTGAGTCAGATAAAAGGAAAACATGGCTATTTCAGTTGTGATTGAGAAAGCTGCTTATTTACAGCTCAGAAACTCAGCGGGGACAAGCATTTCGGCTCCCATCTAGCACTTTCCAGGCAGTCACTAATTAATCTTCTGATACCCCTGAGAAATGGGGAGGGGCGGCCACGTTTCCATCTGTCGGCTGGGAAAGCCCGGGGCCCTTGTGTCCCAGCTGCAGCCCAGCCCTTCTCTGAGGGGCCTGGTCTGGTTCCCACCTCCCTGCCCAATTTGGTTCTCATTAAGATTTTTTTCTTGCTTATAGGCGTTGTTCTGACGCCACGGGTGGGAATCTGATACGGCCCCCCTGCAAACACTCTTGCTTCTTATCTTCTTGACTCCAGAGTCAGGAGAAGTTTTCTTTGTGCTCTGGGAGCAAATGGTCATTATGATAACTGGACTCTGGCCCGTGAGTGCACAGGGATGCACGTCCTTCTGTGTCCGCTCTGCAGGAGAAAGCACAGGGGCAGAGGGGCAGCTGGCTGCACAGCTTCCGACAGAGCCAGCTAGGAGGAGGAAGTATTGGGACTTGGGCTTCTGCTTCCAGCCCACTGCCCATGCTGCTTGTTCCTCTTCCCCTGGATGTGGACACCCACTGGGCTTCTTTCTCACTGGCTGCAACTGAGATCTGCTCTGCCCTGGCATTTTACACCTAAGAAATGAGGGGCCAAGAGACCTTTCCAGGCTTGTTGACGTCACATTCTTCTCCTTAGACTTTTGGGGACACAGGTGGTAGAGGCAGCCTCCTCAACTACAATGCATCCTCTCATATTCCACTTTGCAAAAAAATAATAATAATAATAATAATAATAACTAGATGTTTACAACCCCTGAAGTAGCCTTTCCAAGAGGGAGGTGGAATCCCCTCTTCATGGACCCTCAGCAAAGCAGGGCTTGGGCATTGATTATCCCCTTGGTGGTCTGATACACAATCAGCAGAAATTGTGAAGCTAGGCTCGGTGCCTGTGGCTCAATCGGCTAAGGCGCCAGCCACATACACCTAAGGTGGCGGGTTCGGATCCCCAGCCCGGGCCCGCCAAACAACAATGACGGCTGCAACCAAAAAATGGCCGGGCGTTGTGGCGGGCGCCTGTGGTCCCAGCTACTTGGGAGGCGGAGGCAGGAGACTCGCTTGA
>CAUYQV010057330.1:0-18950 GCA_963574575.1 Galagoides demidoff | reverse complement strand
ATGGCCAAGTGTTGTGGCGAGCGCCTGTGGTCCCAGCTGCTTGGGAGGCGGAGGCAGGAGACTCGCTTGAGCCCAGGAGTTGGAAGTTGCTGTGAGCTGTGATGCCATGGCATTCTACCCAGGGGGATAGCTTGAGGCTCCATCTAAAAAAAAAAAAAAAAAAAAAAGAAAATGAAGTGCTAAATTGTCTTCAGTAAAAGGTGATAATATAACTATATTTTACACTTATCTTATGAAAATTAAAAAAAACAGTCAATTTTGAGTAATATATTTGTTTTTGTTTTTATTTTATTTTATTTTATTTTTTTGAGTCAGAGTCTGAAGCTGTCACCCTGGGTAGAGTGCCGTGTCTTCACAGCCCACAGAAACCTCAAACTCTTGGGCTTAAACGATTCTCTTGCCTCAGTCTCCCAAGTAACTGGGACTACAGGTGCCTGACACAATGCCTCACTATTGAGTAATATAGTTGTAAATTGTGTAGAAACACTACACATTAAAATACAGAATTATCGTTGTGTTTTGGTTTATATTAATAAAAACCAAATATTTGCTTATTTAATCTTGAGCAAAACTAAATATTTGCTTATTTAATCTTGGGTAAATTTTTATTTATTATGAGATTCACTTTCCTCAAGTATAAAAAATGATTATTGTGAGAATGAAATGATCAAATGAGTATAAAAATAATTCCAAGTACACTGTACACTTTCCATTTGTTTCTAAAAGGAAAGATATAATCTATTCCTCAAGTAAAATCCTGAAGCTCCTGAACAAAACTGATAAGTTTTTGGTAAATGCTATTTCAATCAAACAAGGTATATTTGTAAATATTGATTCTAGGGTACAGGATTGACATGAAAAATGGCAGGCAGTGAGAAGTCCCCAAACCTGTTCTATCTCAAATCATCACTTCCTGAATCTTGGTGACTTCCATTTGCTTGGTTTTCCTACTCTAGAAGTTGTTTGGCCTGGAAATCATATTGCATGTGTATAACTGAAAAAATGTCTAACATCAAGACTATATATATAGTCTATATACATATATATGTATGTATATATGTATTTATGTATATATATATATATGTATTTATATATGTATTTTATTTTTTTGAGACAAAGTCTCACTATGTTGCCCTTGGTACAGTAACATGGCATCACATCTCACAGAAATCTTATACCCCTAGGCTCAAGTGATCCTCTTGCCTCGGCCTTCGGAGTAGTTGGAACTATGGGCACCTGCCAAAACACCTACCTATCTTTTAGAGATGGGGTCTTACTCTTGCTCAAGCTGGTCTCAAACTCCTGAGCTCAAGCAATCCTCCAGCCGTGGTCTCCCAGAATGCTAGGATTATAAGCATGAGCCACATGGCCTGCTTTTCCAATTCTCTTTGAAATGACAAAATGAATGAGCCTGTATCTTTCTTCCATGTTCTCTGAAATTATGAAAAAGTTATCTCCCTCTCTGTAAGAAAATGCACATTTTTGAAAATAGAACTAATATTTTAGTAATTTTAAATCTTTCCCCAGATCCAAATTAATTATGGAAATTTACAATTAACAGACAAGAAATGAAGAGGATTTAGACAATCTCCGACTTTCTGACAGCTTGTTTTAAATTGACCCCAAATTGTTGTTTTTTTACCATATATTTATCACTTTTAAATGTGTTAATTGTGTTGCAGGCACTGCAGCTGGGATTAATTTAGGGAGTTTGAATTGCCTTCTCTACAGCTGCTGAACACTGAAGCAAAACTGTGAAATAAGCTTTGCTAAAAGAATTAGATAGTTTGCAGTGTTAATTGTTCAACCTTTTTCTTTGGAATTCTTTCTAAGAAGTCTGGTCCTAATTTATAAAAGAAATTCATTTTCTCATACTATGCAGGAGTATGACATTTGGTGTTCACGATGTTGATTTTATGGGCACCCTTCTAATTTAATGTCTACAACTCCCAAGTATTTTGAAAAAGGCAGTGCATTCCAGCAACTGAGTCGCACGACAGAAACTCATCCTTAAACATGACCGAAAGGAAAAATGAGAGGGGAGGGTTTGGGAAGAGTGTTTTTATTTGTTGGTTTATATATTTATTTAATTGAGATTTTCCTTCATATTCCTTTATCTCTCCCCGAAGGAGACACTATTCTGGAAGTTATTATGTTCAGAGCCTCAATTGTGTCCTGATTGATCCATCTTCATATACATTTATAAATGTATAAAGAGCGTAAAGTGACATCTCCCTGAGCATGAATAAAGAGAGACAAATAACTCACATTCTTAGTAATCAAAGAGACTTTATTTATTTATTTTGCAGTTTGGGGCCAGGGCTGGCTTTGAACCTGCCATCTCCCGCATAGGGGGCTGGCGCCCTACTCCTTTGAGCCACCGGCACCGCCCATCAGAGAGACTTTAAAACAAGTTACATATTAGTCTGAGTTCTTCTTTGAGTATAGTTTGAGTATCTCTAGTCCCAAAATACAAAATTGAAATGTTCCAAACTCTGAAACTTTTGCACCCTGCTATGATGGTACAAATTGAAAATTTCACATTTGACCTCATGTGATGTGCCCTAAAACAGTCAAAACTGTGGCAAGCACAAAATTGTGTGGTTGTATTATACTATTAAGTTCTATTATTTGACAGTGCAGCAGGGGTATTATAGTCAATTTATTTTATATGTCAAATTATTTAGAAGAGAATTGTAAAATTCTCAACACAAAAAATAAATGTTTTCACTGACAGATAACCGAATTACACTGATTTGATCATTACTTATTGTATAAAAGCATCAAAATATCACATCTACTACCAGATAGTATGTTCAACTATTTAATATCAATTAAAACAAATTTTTAAAACTTCATGAATGACAAAATATATATATTGTACAAAATTACCTTCATCCTCTGTGTACAAGTTATGTATAAAACAAATGAATCTCATGTTTAGACTTGGATATGCAAATATTTCAAAATCTGAAAATATTTGAAATTCAAAACACTTCTCGTCTCAAGAATTTTGGATAAGAGAGATTCCACCTGTAATGATACAAGAATGGATAAAAAGTCAAGAGTAATTGTGGTCTCACAATTGGTCTTTTATAGCATTTTCCATTTATGTTTGAAATGTTATCTCCTAAATGGGTTCTCTTATAATTAAGTATTAGTTATCCAAAGGAAAAATATCAGAAAAACATTCATGAGGTCTGGGTTTAATCCTCTGTTATTAATTTGGACTACAGATTATTTATTTTAATTTATAAACTGTGAAGAAAAATACTTATTTCACAACATAACGAAAAATTGCTTTGCTAAGTACTCGATGAAAACCTAATTATGTGAAAAAATCAAATGCACATCCAAGTGGACATAATAGTATAATACAACCACATGCACACATCACCCATCTTCAAAAGGTACCAGCTCCTAGTCAATCTCCCTTCGCTATAAAACCCCACCATTTCTTCTTTTGTCTTGTAGTTTATTTTCTTGACAATATTATGCTCTTCACTACTGTAGTTTCCTGTAGTTTGGGTTTTGCTGGTGACAAAAAATATGATGCTATTTAATATGTCTCTTTGGCTCATCTGGAATTCTGCAGACAACTACCTGCTGACACTGAGGATCAGATTGTGTGTTGAAGGTTTCTAACAACTCCCAAGAAGCAGATGAAGGATCCTTTCAGCTCAGTTGCCTGCCAAGGAGTGACCTTTGGGGACCATGGCCAAAAGTCTGCAGGCAGAGGTGACTGCTGAGTTTGCCTGGATTTCTTCACCAATCGCTTCTCTTTCTCTTGTGGGCACATGTTCTGCTTTGATTGCATCTACACTTGGACAGCAGAAAGGCAGGATTCGAAACTGATCTGCCTCATGTGCTGAGCATAGACAGAGAAACCTCCCAAGAAGAATGGCGGATGAAAACGCTGACCCGTCTCCTCAAGCAGCATGAACTGGTCCTGGAGCACACCATGCATGTGAGCAGCAAGCTCCAGCGGTTCCAGGAAGATATGAACCTGGATACAGCCATGGCCAGCTCCCTTCTTGTCATCTCTGAGGATCTAAGGAACATCCACTGTGCAAAGAGCCATCAGGACATGAAGGAAGATCCCAGGAGATTCACCCACCTGACCTGTGTCCCGGTTACACCCAGTTTCTCCACTGGCCCACGTTACTGGGAGGTGGACATGGGAGAGGTGAAGGAGTGGTCTCATGTGTCTGCAAGGAGTCAGTTGCCAGATAGCAGAGCGATTTATCCTCTGAGCATGGCTTCTGGATCATCAGCATGAAGGAAGGAGCAATTTGGGCCAACTTCATCCCAGAACGTAGGATTCCTACAAGCTCTGGACTTGAGTGTGGGAATTTTCCTGGATGTTGAGGTGGAAGAAATCTGGGTTTTCAATGTTGGAGACGATGCCCTCATTTATATGTATAGTCCTCTCTCCTCGCTGGAGGCCTTTCATCCTTTTTTCCTTCTTGAGTTGCCAGGAGAAGGTGACGCGGTGATGTCCTGAGAATCTGCCCATGAGGAACTGAGCTCTTCCTAAGCTCTTCCTAGAAACTTAGTGAAGAAGTCAGGAGATCTGACACCTGACAAAGGTCAGAACGATCAAGGACCAGACAGTATGCTGCAGTGCAGAGATTTGTGAAATATTGTTAAGTGCATTTTGTAGACTCTGTAGCGACATTGATACAGATTTGTTTGGGGTAAATGTTTTAGGATTGTTGGTAAATAACTATGAGATATTTGGGAATGTCATTAAGCACTTTAAACAATCATATATAGAAGGAAATGACTGTTCTGAAGACTGGATCTCTGAACGTCTGCCCAGCAGATGCAGTTTCACCTGCAACACTCCCTGAGTTTTCTGAGATGAAAGGCCATCTCCCTGCCCGCCCAAACTACAGACCACTGTTGCTAATTTTTGATTTGTAAAAACTGTTTATCACTCATTTTAAATCATTAATGTGTATTCATCATAAACTTGTTTTTGAAGTTGTTTTTGATTCATTATTTGTAGTTTATATTCTCTTGCAATTAAATTTATAGGATGGCAAAATGTATGTCTCTTTATTCTACAAATTTCCTGTAAATTAAAATCTCTCAGAGACTTTGCTGCAAACATTCCTTATGTTTGATTTATTGTGAATATTTGTTTATATATTCCTATTCCTTCTTCCTGGTTTCCCCACTTAATTTTGAGGGGTTGATTTCTGAAGTTTTTTCTAAATTGCAGGTTCAAAAGATCTGCAGATGAGAGTTAGGTGTATGCCCTGTCGTCAGAAAAGTTGGACTTTGTTCTGAAATTAAATTCTTTTTGGAACCCAGCCTTAGTCTGGCCTAGAAATTCAGTAGAAAGATGATTGATTATCAGGTTTCCATGATTATTTGTGATATAATTCAGTGACTCAATAAGTAATTACTGAGTTTCTTGTATGTACTAGGCATTGTTTTAAAGTTTTATTTTTAAGTACAAAGAAAACTTAAGAAGCTTGTATTAAAGTGATCTTGCAATATCTGTTACTTGTCACCAAAGAAGAAAAATTGCACAATGAATTTGGTTAGGTGAGAAGCAGTTAATAGGAAATCAATGTGTGTAAACACTAGATTCTTGCCTTAGCAATATTCAATTTGGGACTTGTATTGTAAATGTCTGTTTGGTCTAAATATACTTATTTCTTCTGATCAGTAGCTTTGTCTTCTTTGCTAGGCAGGAAATAACTTCTCTGAAAATAAGTTTTTGGCTTTGTTGATCATCCTGATTGAATCTGTATTTGTTTTGTAAAATCCATCTTTCTACTTTTTTATTTTCATTTCTTTGAATTTTCTTATTGTACCAACATATGCATAATGTAAGTTATATTGTAGTAGCCATTTTCAAGTGTAGAGTTAGTGATATCAAGTACATTCTTACTATTGTGTAACCATCACTAAAATCCATCTCCAGAACTCTTTGCATCTTGCAAAACTGAAATTCTCTACTCATTATCTTCATTATTTTGCCAGATACAACAAAACATCATAAAATGGGTGGCTTATGAACTACCAAAAATCATACCTCACCATTCTTGAGGCTGAGTAATCCAAGATCAAGGCAGTGGCACATTTAGTGTCTGATTAGGGCCCCCTTTCTGATTCATATTGGGCACCTCCAGCTGTGTCCTCATGTGGTAAAAGACACAAGGCCATTCTCTGGAGCCACTTTTATAAGGACACTAATCTAATTCACTTCATCTCTGCCATCATAATCTAATCAGGCCCAAAGGCTCCACCCGCTAATAGTGACATGCTGATAATTGGTTCCAAGATATGAATTTCAAGGAGACATAGTGCTCACTAAACAATAATACTCCATTCCTTCTTTTCCCATGGTCCCTGGCAATCACCATATGACTTTTTCACTTTATAATTTTTACTCCTCTAAGTATTTCATATAAGTGGGATATTATGCAGTATTTATATTTTTGTGACGGGCTTACTTCACTTAGAATTATGTCTTGAAGTTTCGCCTCCATTGTAGCAGGTCAAAATTTTCTTCTATTTAGAGGCTGAACAATATTCCAGTGTGTATGTATGCGTGTGTGCATGCGTGCATACTACATTTTGCTTATCCACTAACTTACCGATGGGTGTACATTGCTTCCAGATGTCATCCCCATTTGTTCATGATATTGATATGTTATTGACTGTAGTTTGCTAGCATTTTGTTTAAGATTTTTGCATTGATGTTCATAAGAGATGCTGGTCTGCAATTTTATTTTTTTGTAGTATATATCTGGCTTTGGTATCAGGATAATGATGGCCTCACACAATTACCTAAGAGGTATCTCTCAATTTGGGGAGGATTTTAAATTAGATATATATTAATTCTTTAAAAGTTAGATAAAATTCACTGGTAATACCATGATGTCCAATGTTCTTTGTTGGTAGACTTTTGATCACAATATTCCTCCCTTATCTGTGGGGAATGTATTCCAAGACCCCTAGCAGATGCCTAAAGTTGAGAATAATTCTGATCCCTACACAGTGATTAATGGACACATAGCATATACAGTGTAAATATGTTGGGCTCAGCAGGTTGAGAGCTGGACAGCACAAGATTACATCACACTACTCAGAATGTTGTGCAATTAAAAACTGATGCATTATATCTGCAATTTTCTTTCTTTCTTTCTTTCTTTCTTTTTTAAAAATATTTTCAGACCATGGATGAATATAGGTAACTGAAACTGTGGAAAGCTAAATCCTACCTTAGGGGAAACTATTGTGCTAATTCAAGATCTTTAGTAGTTGTGGGTCTATTCAAATTTTATATTTCTCTATGGTTTATTTCACTAGTTCTATATTTCTAGGAATGTGTCCATTTCACCTAACTTATCCAGTTTGTTCACATATGATTGCTCATAGTTTACTCTTACAATATCTATTTCTGTAGAATGGAAAGTAATGCTCTTCTTTCATTTCTCATTTCATAATTTGAGTTTTCCCTCCTTTTTTTTAGTCTTTCAGCTAAAGTTTTGTCAACTGTGTTGATCTTTTCATAGAACTAAATATTGGTTACAGTCTTTCTATTTTATTTATTTATTTATTTATTTGAGACGGAGTCTCAGTATGTCACCCTCGGTAGAGTGCCATAGTGTCAGAGCTCACAACAACCTCAAACTCTTAGACTTATGTGATTCTCTTGCCTCAGCCTCCCAAGTAGCTGGGACTACAGGCACCCACCACAATGCCCTGCTATTTTTGGTTGCAGTTGTCATTGCTGTTTAGCAGGCCCAGGCCGGGCTTGAACCCATTAGCCTCAGTGTATGTGGCTGGTGCCCTACACACCGAACTCCAGGCACCGAGCCTATTTTTTAAATTTTATTTGTCTCTGCTCTAATATTTAAAATTCCCCTTCTTCTACAAGTAATTCATTTCATTAGAATTTATTTTGGCCCATAATTTAAGTTTCAAAACATGTAGGAATTGGTTCACCTTTCAAAAATTATTTTTATGTTTAATTATAATAACTACATAATTATTACATTATTTTTGTTTCCATACTTATTTAGCATAGAGTCAAATCTGTAGGCATCAATATTCTTAAACTTTTTGAAATTGAATATAATAGTTGATAAATTCTGATTTAAATTTTTAATGTAACAGTGGATACAAATTATTACATTAAATATTCAGTTCAACAATCCTCCTCAAATTTAACATGCGTGTGTAATGAGCAAGTCAGAGAACACAACTTTCTTAACAACATGCCATGAAATTTTTCTCTGTGGAGTCTTGGTCTTAGAAATTTCAAGGAATGAATACAAGGACCATGTGAATAAGTGAAAGGAGTAAACATGCTGAAAGATAAATAGATAAGTGAAAGAGGGGAACTGAACCTTCAGCAGTGGACTGCCCACTGGGCCTCTGGCAGTGTTTTTCAACTTTCATATCTCACAGCACACTCGAGCCTACAGTTAAACTTCCAGGGCATACTTAAATTATATTGATCTAACTCAAAAAAGAGTTTTAAAAAAGAATATGTTTCCTGTGCATTGAACTTTTGAAAGTAATTTAATTAATGATCTTTGAAAATTTCCGCAGCACATCTAAGATCTTCTCCTGGCACAGCAACGTGCTATGAAACATGGTTGAAAACCACTGGTCTGGGGGTTTATATACTGTTCCTTGTATCCTGTGTGTAGGGAAGTTTGTGGGAGGTGGATTGTATGTCTGGAACATGTCATAACCCTTTGGTGCCAAGGGCTTGGGCAAAAGTTAATTTTAAAACTGCCTTAGTGCAGAAGTGATAGATCCCAGGTGAGATACCCTTCAGGCTGCTCTTTATGACCTTGTAAGTGTTTAATGAATGTGGCTTGCAAAGGGCCTCTTTTGGCCTAAGGATGGGGTCTGTAATGAGACTGACTTCTGAGCTCACTTAGACCCAGAAAATGGGGATCCCTACCTAGCCTGGGGCAAGGGAACCCTGTATCAACATCAGAGAAAATCCCCTTTGCCTCATTTTTTTCCCTCTAATGTCCAAAAGGTACGTTACTTTTGACTTAATCACATTAGCTTTACATTTCTATGTAAGCTTTACATTTCTGTGTAACTATGTGTATGTTCAGCTTCGATAGATATTTCCAGGGAGTTTTCCAAAGCACTTGCACCCATGTACAATGTCACAGTCAGTATGAAAGCCCAAGTCAACCCATTTTCACCAAAGGGTGACAATAGGTCCATTACCTGAGACCTATACTTCATTCTTTTACGTCTCACTTTTAATGTAGTTCAAATATCCTTTCTTTCTTTATGGTTGGCATACTTTAGTTCCCACCTAAGAAACCTTTTTGAATCAAGCTTATGTTCAATTTTACAGCTTTAATTATTTGAATTTCATTATTTAGGTCTTCAATATAAGTAGACCAGAAGTACCACTAGCAGCTTCCCTGTCCCTCTAGAGGTACTTTTAACAAATGACTGATAGGAATTGGAATCTATACATAAATATCTAAATTCTTTCTCTCCCCAGAGTAAGATTGTGTCTCTAAAGTTAATATGTGAATAAATAAAATATTAATTTTTATAATCAATACCTAAAGTGTTGAGAGTAGAAAAGATCTAAATGAGTAGAGCTTTTATATATGATCAAAGTTAAGCTCTTATTAGTTTAAAATAGATCATTATAATGTTAATATATTTTAAATAATCCTGTGACAATCACAAAGAAAATACCTATAGGCTATACATAAAGAGAAAGGAAAACAAAATTAAAACATGTCACACGTCACTACAAAACCAACAATGAAACACAGTAGAAAGTAGAGAAGAAAGAAAGAAGGTATAAAGGGCTATAAGACTTATAGAAAACCATGAACAAAATGGCAAGAGTACATTTTTTTCCTATACAACAATTACTTTAAATATAAATGGGTTAAAATAATGAGAACATTTCTGTTTATCATTCTTTGGCTACAACTTGAAAATATTTCTTAATATTTCTTATAGAGCATGTCTAGAGGTAATGAAGTCCCTTAGTTTTTGTTATTTTGGAAAGTCTTTACTTTTCTTCATTTTTAAAGAGCAAATTTTCCAGATACAGTATTCTTTAGCTGAATATTTTACTTTGATTGCTTTGAAGATATTGTCACTCCCTTCTACCTTGAACTAAAAGACATTGAGTTAGTGACTGGATATACCAAGCCTAAGAATATGTAATCTATGAGTGATTCATTTTGAATTTAAGGACATATATAGGATAAAAGTGAAAATTGGAAAAAGATATTTCATGCAAAAGGGAGTATAAAAATATCAGAAGTAGCCATACTTATTTCAAAACAATACACTTTATTTAAAAAAAGTCATAAGTGACAAAAAGAAATTAAATAATGACAAAAGAATAATTTCACTAGGGGTATGTTGATATAAATTTAGTGCTGCCAAATATATGAAATGAATGTTGACAGAATTGAAGTAAGAAATAGAGGAGAACTGAATAATGAAGAAATGGAAAATCTGAACAGAATTGACCTATAATTAGTGAACAGGAAGAAGCCATGACCTTCCAACAATGAAAAGCCCAAGACCAGATGGCTTTCCTAGAACATACTACCAAACTTTAATTTTCCTCAAACGCTCTTTCAATAAATTGATGAGGAGGGAATATTTGAGAACTCATTCTATGTGTTCACATACCAAACCAGATTACACACACACACACACACACACACACACAAGAAAAAAAAAAAGAAGCCTTAGACCAATATTTTTGATGAATATTGATGCCAACCCCCCCCCAAGAAAATAGTAGCAAACTGAATTCAATAACAGTAAAGGATCATACCCTATGAGAAAATCAATGTTGTACTTGAATATAACAATGATTCTTAAGTTTAAGTCTTTAATCCAGTGAGAGTCTAACTTCAACTTTGTTCTTTACCAGATCATTCCCATTTGTTTGTATCATTATTTCCCCAATACAAAAAATAGTGAAATACAAGCAAGTGTAAGAATAACCCTTTAATCCACATTCATGTGTAACTACCACTTCATTTCTCCAGTTTAGACAAGGACTTTGGGTCCACTTGTAGGCTACAATGTCACTTTTCTCTTTTTTCTTGATCTCAATCCACTGCTGCCTTTACTCACACCTTTCCAGTTGTCAGTCATGAAAGTTCTCCACACTACTAAATCTATGGCCAATGTCCACCTTTGCTTTATTTGATGTGATATCAACGTTTTGATACATTCAACAATCCTCTCCTCCTTGAAAATCTTTCCTCATCCCCCCTCCTGTGCTCCCATAATCTTCATGACTGCTCCTGAGACTCTGTTGATAGGTTTCCTTCAACTCCTTGACTTCCTCACAACAGAGTTCCTGGAGCTCATCCTTGGACCTCTACCTAGTCTTCTCTATCAATAATCATTTCTGATCTCTCCATTTTGAAAACTTTAGATGAATTGGTATGCAGATAGAGCTTCCAATTTTATAGCCTATCCTCTCATTTATTCTTCAGACTTACACTTGTAAGGATCTTCTTCAACTGTTTTTATATCTAATGAGCATCTCAAATGTAATATATTCTATGTGAAACTTCTTTTACTACTAAACCTCTTCCCCTAGAACCTTCCTCTTTGCAATTGAAGACAATTTTCATGTTCAAATTGTTCAGGCCCATCCTCAGGTCTTATCTTTTCCTTGGTATCTACATCACTCACCACCTTCCCCCTGGGGTCCTTCTGTCTATCTTTATACCACAACATGCACATATTACATATCTTCATTCTATTATTTCATTTTATAATAGCTATGTTGAGATTCATGCATGATTTACCTTTTTAAAGTATATTAGTGCAGTGGTTTTAGTATAATATAGTCACAAATTTGCAACTATTAGCCCCATCTAAGTTAATTTTGTTACCCCAAAATCATCCTGCTATTTTGGAGTGATACTATCAAAATAGAAACGAGAAATTATCAGTTTTCTGGTCACAATAACTCAGTGGTCTGTGGGTGAGAGAGTAGGCTGGCACCTGCAAGATCTTGTGTAGGTTATGGTCCCAACCCTCAGTCCTCCACTGCAGTGCACACCTATGGTGGCCAGGCATCATTGGAATGCCTAGGAGAGTAGATGGGAAAAGGTCTGGGAAATGTCTAGGTAGAGATCAGCAGCTTAGAGTATATAATAATGCCACAAAGTAAGTGATAACTACCCTATAGCTGCAGCCATCTTGATCTGTAGGCTGTAACTTTCTCTCATTAAATCTTACCCAGAGTACTCTTTGATCTGTAGTTTAGTGTTCCTGTGCCTTTCAATCTGATAGCTTTCTCCCTTGAACAAAAGACCGCCTATTTAATCAAAATTGAAACTGCTACCTTCTCATGTTTTGCCTTGTGTGTGCATGACCCCCAAATCCCTAATAAAAGAGACCTTGAAGATTCTGGTTGCAACAGTGCTTGTTAGCTTCCCTAGGGGCTGATCCCATGTAGTCTCTCGTGAGTCAAAACACTATGTGTGCATAAATTTCATGGCACCCTCTCTTTCTTTATCTGCCAGACCCCCAGAAGTTGGGCAAAGTCCCTGCACAGGGAAACTCCCAGTCTGGCTCAATTCTCAGGTGGTAACAGTGGTTCTCCAATATGAGGGCATAGTTCTTCCAAGAATTTAAAAGTCCTACTTGGTCTTGTCTCTGGCTTCATATCATACTTGTTTCTTCTTTCTTCATTCTGCTTTAACTATTTTTGTTTCCTGGTTATTCCTCAAATATGCCAAGGAATCTTCTTCTGAAGTCTTTTCACATGCTATTTTCTCTGGTTAGATTCTCCTTTGCCAAGATTTCTGCATGACTTGGTCCATTGCCTCTTTTTGGGTCCTTTCTCAATTAAAATTTTCTCAATGATGCTTTCTGCAATCCTGCTATTTAAAATTACAAATCCTTGTGACCTCATTCCCACATGCTAAAGCCTTTTTTTTTTTTTTTTTTTGAGACAGAGTCTCACTTTGTCACTCTTTGTAGAATGCTGTGGCATCATAGCTCATAGCAACCTCAAACTCTTGGGCTCAAGTGATTCTCTTGCCTCAAGCAATTTTAGCCTCCCAATTAGCTGGGACTACAGACACCTGCCACAACGACTGGCTACTTATTTTTAGAGACAAGATCTCGCTCTGGCTCAAGCTGGGTCAAACCTGTGAGCTCAGGCAATCCACCTGCCTCAGCCTCCCAGACTGCTAGGATTATAGGCATGAGCCATCATGCCCAGTCCCCTAAGCTTTTCTCATTCATTGTTTTTCTCTACAATGTATAATTTTGATGCTGCTTAGGGTAACAGCAAATCATTACACAGACCTGACTGTCAATCTTGCTTACATACTTTATCTTTCATATTCTTCCAAGGAATATGTTCTGGTAAAAGAAAAGGAATTTTGTATGTTTCTTCACTGTTTTATCAGTAACAACAGTTCTTGTCACCTATTAGGACCTCATTAAACATTGAATATTGTTAAATGAATAAATGAATGAATAAATGAGAGAATGAATTGATCGGTCATATGAGAGTGGGTGCTGGTAGAAATTCTCAAGGATCTGAATATCCTGAGCTAGGTGATCCCCAAGTCCAGAAAAAACTATAGATTCTGGGAATGCCACTATGGGAAGGGAATTGGGGGTCTCTTACTATTTGCTATCAGGAAAGAATATCTCACTAATTCCTCTAGATGGCAAATATAATAAGTATATTAGGCATCTAGCTAAATGTTGTTTCTGTAACATTTTTTTTCACCTTTTACAAAAGATAGTCCTCAAACAGAGGACATTACTTACCCACCCTACACCTATCTTTGGTCATGCCATGGTTCTCCACACCTCTGGCTCTGCCAATGCAACTTCCAGTAGTACCTTCCTTCTTTCCTTGATTTATTGCTTACTCTGCATTTATTGCTGACCCTTCAAGGCCAAGTTTATTTTTCCTTCCCTTGTTTGTCCTGTTACATACCACCCCCCAAATTTTCCATTGCAGTATACACATTGACTAAATTTTTATTTGAAAACGTTTACATGTTCATGCATCAAAAATAACATAGATTGATGGATTCATGCAGATATTGATACTTGTGGGTAGAATGGTTCAACTTACAATATTTGACTTTATGATGGTGCCAAAGCAATATGCATTCAGTAGAAACCATACATAAGAATCCACATAACCATTGTGTTTTTCACCTTCAATATTTTATTCAATAAATTACATGGGATATTTACTTGTACTTTATTATAAAGTAGACATCATATTAGATGATTTTGTACAACTATAGGCTAATTAAATAGTCTATGTTTAAAGTGTTTGAGACTAAGCTATGATATTTGGTAGATAATATATATTTAATGAATTTTAATTTAAATATCTTCAACTTACAATGGATTTTTGGAATTTAACCCCACTGTAAGTAAAGAAGCATTTATAGAGGTACAATTTGATCATTTTTTCCCCACATAAACAAATATCCCCCCCAAATTTGGTGGGGTTAGTCCCTGACTCCCTCCGCCACACACACTTGAGGATGTGACTGTTTGGAAGAATTAGGTGCTCAGCATATAGTTGATTATCTTAGAACTATTTCAAATTGTCATTATATTTAAACATTTTTATAATAAAATAATGTAAAATTAATTTTTTACTTGGCTAATCATAATCACCCCTTTAAGACTAGCTGATACAGACTAATGAAAATAAAATGATTGTAAAAGTCACCAATTTCTTGAAGTACTGCATTGTTAATAAATTTTAATGCCCATTATTATATATCATGCTCACTTATGAGTTTTCTGTGTGTCTATCAGTGTGAATCTGTTTATTTTTTCCCTACTCATCGGTATACCTACTGTATCTATTAACACTACTTGCATAATAGTTGCTATAGGAAAATAACTGTTCTTTTTAAGAGCAAAAGTATGAAATGTTCATTGTAGACTACTGGAAAAACATTTAAATGCATAAAGCATTTCCTTTTATCACTCTTGTCTTTATGGTATAATTCTGTTTATCTCTTTCTTGAACTTTTTACATATCTTGGACTTTTACATCAAACTCTGTACAAAATCATCTATACTTTTTTATGCACAGATATCTAACAAGTTTTTTATTACATTGGAGACATTTTAACTAATTTTTAATACCTGCAAATTATAGCAATTTAAAAGTTTTCCACAATGTAACTTATTATTACATATTTAACATATTTTGCATTTTACAGAATAAGGAGAAAAAGGCCTTTCAGGGTCTTAATCAAAATCTGTGAAGCATTTTTGTTTAGAAATATGAGCAAAGAAGGCAAAGACTTATTGGGCCAAAACTGAAAGTCGCCTCACCTCAGCCCACGTCCTATTTGGAGAAAAGTGATTATCTGCTCCCTTTATCTGAATAACACAAATAGGGAAATATTTCTGATAACATTAACTGCAGTCTCTTTAGATTTCTTATTAGAATATAAGGCATGAAATAAAAGCCTACTAGATGTAAAAAGGAAAATCCTTGTGACCAATGATTAGGACAAAAACTGAAAAGAAAAGCAGAATGACAAATGATACAGTAACTGGAGTTATCAGAGGAGTATTATAGAATTTTAACAGTACAAAATTTTAAAGTACAAAAAAAATGCTGAAGGTAGTTGAAAGCATGAAGAATTGATCCAGAGAATTAGGATCTGGAAAAAATTAGAACTGAATATAAGGGACATTATAGAACCAAAAGACATGATTATGTGATAATAAACTTTTGATGGCCGAGTTACATAGATAGCTTTAAGGAACAGAAGTGGATTAGTGAATTATAAAATAGAGTGATAAAATGTAACAGAAATGAAAGTTAGGAAGAAGAAAACATAGTGATAAAAGATAATAACGTAACACAAGACATATAATACATTCAAACTATCAAATACTGGGAGAGGAGAAGGAAGATGGGGCAGAAATAACATTCAAGGAGATAATAGCTGAAAAGTTTTCAAAACTAATGAAACTCACATATTTAAGATACTTAGACAATCCCAAGTAGAGTATCTGTAAAGCAAGCCACAGATTGAGATAAGATAATAAGCATTTTGAAAAAAAAAAAAAGACAAAAGAAAATCTTAAAAGTATCCAGAGATAAATTTAGGCACAGAGGCTCACACTTGTAATCCTAGCACTCTGGGAGGCCAAGGCAGGTGGATTGCTTGAACTAAGGAGTTCAAGACCAGCCTAAGCAAAAGTGAGACCCTGTCTCTACTAAAAATCTAAAAACTAGTGGGACTTTGTGATGTTTGCCTATAGTCCAGAGTACTTGGGAAACTAAGGTTGCTGTGAGTTATGATGCTACAGCACTCTACCCAGGGTGACAGAGTGAGACTCTGTCTCAAATAATAATAATAATAATAATAATAATAATAATAATAATGATAATGATAATAAACAGTATGAGGAGGACCCCTTGGCAATTGAAGCAGCACCCAATATATATTACTGGGATCCTATCACGCTAGAAAGCTTCTGCACAGCCAAGGACACGTAAGTAATGCAAACAGACAGCCTTCAAAATAGGAGAAGATCTTTGTAGGTTATGTTTCCGAAAAGGTCTGATAACTAGAATTCACAGAGAACTCAAACTAATCAATAAAAAAGAACCAACAATGCCATTTCCTTGTGGGCAAGAGACTTGAACAGAAACTTCTCTGATGATAACAGGCAAATGGCAAATGGCAAAAAAAAAAAAAAAAAAAAAAAAAAGAAACCATGAAAAAATTTTCAACATCCTTAATCATCAGAGAAATGCAAATCAAAACCACTTTGAGATATCACCTAACTCCGGTAAGATTAGCCCACATCACAAAATCCCCAAACTACAGATGTTGGTGTGAATGTGAAGAGAAGGGAACACTTCTACACCACTCGTGGTACTGCAAATTAATTTAGTCTTTTTGGAAAGAAGTTTGCAGAATTCTCAAGGAACTAAAAGTTGACCTACTGTTCGATCCCGCAATTCCTCTACTAGGTATCTACCCAGATGATCAAAAATCATTTTACAACAAAGACATTTGCACAAGAATGTTTGCTGAAGTCCAATTCACAATTTCCAAGTCATGGAAGCAGCTCAAATGCTCATCAACTCAGGAATGGATTAACAAATGATGGCATATGTATACCATGGAATACTATGCAGCCACAAAAGAAGGAGACTTTACAACTTTTATGTTTACCTGGATGGAATAGAAATATATTCTTTCAGTAAAGTATCTCAAGAAGGGGGAAAAAAAGTATCCAGGCCTGGCACTTGTAGCTCAAGTGGCTAGGGCACCAGCCACATACACTGAGAGTGGTGGGTTTTATCCCAGCATAGGCCTGCCAAACCACAATGACAACTACAGCCAAAAAATAGCCCAGTGTTATGGTGGGCGCCTGTAGTCCCAGCTACTTGGGAGGCTGAGGCAGGAGAATTGCTTAAACCCCAAAGAGTTTGAAGTTGCTGTGAGCTGTGACACCATGGTACTCTATGGAGGGTGACATAATGAGAATCTCTGTCCAAAAAAATCCAAAACAATGTCCAGTGTCTTCAATACTATTATGAAACCAATATAGCATAACCTACATGTGCATATGAATGATGAAACACAACTATAGTCGAATAAGAAGGAGGGGAGAAGAGGGAGAGGGACAGGGGAAGAATGGGAGGAGGGAGGGTATTTGGTGGGACCTCACCTATTGTGCACAACACAATGGCACATTTCAAAACTACTAAGAGTAGAGTAAAAATTTCTGATCACAACAAATAAGTAAGTGAGATGATGGCTATGTTAATCAGTTTGATTTAAGCATTCTACATTGTATATCGAATCAGCACATTATTCCCATTGTTCCTCATAATTGTACACAGTTATGATATAATAAAAAAATTTTAAAAATAGATAAAAAATTAATAATTAACAGTATGAATAAAAATGCCATGAGCCTAAGAAATACTAAACTGCGATGTTTTGTGCTCCAAGAGACAGAAGTAAATTGTATATACACACACACATGTCAACTTATATTAAATTATAAGATACAAGTGAATTTTATAATAATTTCTGTGAAAAGGAAAAATTTAATTAGTTAGCGTATACTAGGAAAAATGGCAGAAGAAATGTCTGTGAGAATAATAAAACTAGTACAGCTATTCAAAGCATTAAAAACATGAGAAAATAATATTTCAGCTATTATGCAGAAGGAACTGCTGCCTCCGATTATTCCAATTTTTATTCTAAGGTAAAAGTATCACTAAAGAAGTAAATTAATATAGTTCTTAACTCTGTGAATGAGAAAAATTCTTGGAAGAAACAAGAACTAAAATGGCCCTAATAAAACTGCTCTAGATGAGACACCAGGAGATGGAGATATTTGACTAGTTTCTCAGCCATACCTCCTCACATCCCAATACTAAAGTTTACTTCATGCACAGAGAGAATTATTGAGAAAATCACAATGTTATTTAACTTACGACATTTATTTCTGCTTTGTAAAGAATACACAAATCACCTGATCCCGGATCTGCTTGGTCTTGATCCCGTAAATGATGGGGTTTAGCATAGGTGGAACCAAAACGTAGACATTGGCCAGCAAGACATGAATATAGGGTAAGATGTGACGTCCAAACCGTTGTGTGAGAGCTGAGAAGATGCCAGGTCCATAAAAGAGGATGATGACACAGACATGAGAGCCACATGTATTGAGAGCTTTGCAGCGAGCATCGTGGGAAGGGATGCGGAAGACAGTGCGAAGAATCAGCACATAGGAAATAAAAATCAGCAAAACATCCAAGACAATGGTGGACAGTAGGACAAAAACACCATACCAGATGTTTACTCGGATATCATCACAGGAAACACGGGCCAAGACAATGTGCTTACAGGCAGTGTTTGGGAGGATGCTGCTTTTGCAGAAAGTCAATCTTTTCAGAAGAAATATTA